>JASDQU010249471.1:0-16425 GCA_032191745.1 Picea mariana | reverse complement strand
AGTCTGTGACGGCATGATTTACAAGCTCTTCAAATCTAGAAACCCCCTATGTTAGAATAATCAGGCCACCAGACAAACTAACAGAATTATGAATCAAAACCTAAATGACACAAGCTGTGATACCAATCTAAATTCAAAAAGCTTTAGGGCAGAAAAAATTTAGAACTTCTAGATCACTGAACATGCAATCCAACTTTTAAGTGCGTTAACAGATTGTGCCGGACGTTTTAAACTTGAAATTTGAGACGGTCGGTTGATTTAAAATATAGAAATGGATTTTATATATATAAAGCTCTCTTTCGGCCCGCCATTCAACGGTCTTTGGGCGGAACTTCCAAACGGTCGGCAGCCTACGCAGAGAAGACTGACAACAGGGACATCGTTTATTCCTTCTAGAAAGCAATAAAATCAAATTTATCTGGTCAAAGATCATTGCTTCACAACAGTTATTTGCTTGACTTCTCGTCGCTGATATAATCTCGATTAAATAATCGGATTCGGAAGGCCGAAATCCTACTTTTGTTTTGTTATGACCGGGTTCTGTCGGGTTCGTTTTTTCCGTAGGATATTTTTATCAAATATCATAGATTTATCAATGTTATCATTAATATTATAGATTGGATAAAAACTTGGAAGTAAAAAGATGATGGAAAAGGGGAGGGACACTTAGGGTTATGGAGTCAAATTTCTGAAAACGAATGGAAGCACGGTTGGTAAAACTCTCCAGAGGATAATGGCTAAATAAAACGATAAATCTGAGTTATAATTTGTAAATGTGTAGAGTGTAGGAAGAAAAGAAAACATATAACTGCATCAGAGCATTAAATAAATGAATTCTGAATTAGTTAGGAAGAACTTAACACAATTTAAATTGCTAGCATCACAAGACGAATTATGGGCCTTTGACTATCCAATTTAAAATATAGGAAATACATACAAAGAGAGGAGATACATACATACAAAATACAAATAAAAAATATAGGAAATACATACAAATGAAATACATACATACAAGCATTAGAATATTTTCATGGAAACTTGAAGACTTATGCATGTGTATTCAATTCAGCGTCAGAAAATTACATCCAAGTTCTGAATATCTAAAATCATGCCCTTGCACTTTTGCCAACCCCTGATACATTTGAAACTCCTAATATTTATACAAGCTGAGTTCCTTCGGTTTGAAACCAATTACAGTGATTACAAAGAAACGTTTTGGTTTCTGAAACCGATTACAATGATTACAAAGAAACGTTTTGGTTTCTAAAACTAATTACAATGATTTAAATGAAACGTTTTGGTTCTGAAACCGATGATAATGATCGCCCTGAAACGTTTCTTAATCCATATTCTGGCTTCTCTGGCGTTTCAGTCCCTCTCTTCACCCTCTGACTCTGTTTCGACCCTTCATGTGATTCGTTGTCTTTCATTGACATATGGACATCATTTTCTAGGCCTTGGAAAACTACATTTGGCCTTACCCAGCCGGATTATCTCATTTGATTGCAAGTCAGGAAATTCTTTGTCTTGGATATAATTTTTTGCGTCAAAACGAGTGGAACTAGTGAGCCGAGTTAGTGTACTGCTTGAGATGCAATTGAAAGTTGGTGGTCGCACCAAGGTTTTAATGATCAAGTCTTCAAAATAATAATAAAATAAACAACCAAATGCCCTTTTACACCTTTTTCAAATTTTAGGGGCATGAGGAAGTGATTTGGGCCAACCCGCTTTTCACCCCAAAATGCACCTGGTGGCGCCACATAGCCCATAATGAAAACCATGGTTTAGATTTCGACCTGCTTTCTTTCTGGAATTAACCTTCGCATAGTTTCTCCCACCGAAATCATCTTCGATCGTCGATCTAGAGAGTTCACGATCTGTGATGCGTCGGGCCCCATCACTTAGCACTCTCGTCATCTTTAGCTATTTCCTGTCATATTTGTCCCTTTCTCTAATTTATTATGCTTCCAAACTAGTTTAGCGTCCTCCTCGATTTTGAAATCTTGATTTCACACAATAAAAAATAGTATGTGATAACATTGGATCCAACCGGGATGTTTTCCTCCCAGTGAGGTAGAAAAGAACTCATAGACTCGGTTGTACATTTTAACCTTGTACAATATCTATTGCAAACATATATTCAGTAAAAGAATAGAAAAGATACAATAGCAAATACAAACATTATACAGAGATTTTTCCCCTGGAAACCCAAACTGGGAAAACCAGCATATTCTATATTCATTCATGGTGATACATTGTTTACAATACAATATACATATAGGAGCGAGCGACATCCAAAACCCTAACCCAATGACCTGGATTAGTCAACAACCCTAATTCCTTAACTGAAAATAGAAAACCATCGGCAAAGAAACCATGTGCCAAAAAACCACCTAAAATATGTGACACATTTTTTGAGACAAAAAAAAATTGTCGAGGGCGGTGCTCCCCTGCACCTGCCAGGGGGGGGCTAGCAGCCCTTCCTCAAACCCTTCTGTGTGCCCAGTGCATACGCTTAAACACTACTACTCGTGCAAAGAATATAACACCTACCCAACATTCTCCCACTTGTTGTTTTCTTTGCATACAGGGGGTTACAGAGTTACATAGTCAACAATCCAGGGCAACAATGCCCATGGATCCTCTACACCAAAAGAAATTCTCAGTACTAACAGATTTTGTTAATGAATATGCAACATTATTCAAAGTGTCCACCTTCATCAACAATACTTTATTTTCTTCAACCATGTCTCTCACAAAGTGATATTGAATATCAATATGCTTTCTCTTTGAATGATGAGTTCGGTTCTTCGCCAGAAAAATTGCACTCTAACTATCACAATCTATCCTTACAGTTTGTTGTACCAACCCAATACCTTAACACAATATTTGTAACCATACTTCTTCCTTAATTGCATGATTGACTGCCATGTATTCAACTTTTGTAGTTGAAAGTGCCACTACATCCTATCTTTTTCTCATCCAACTTATTGCTCCTCCAAATAAGTTAAACACATACCCACTTGTAGATCTCCTACGATCCAGATCTCCAACCCAGTCTGCATCCACAAAGCCATGTATATCCACCACTTTGTCCAATCTCGGTCTTCCTTCGTAGCACAATCCATATCTAGTAGTGCCACACAAATACCTGCAAAACCCTTTTTATTGTTGTCCAATGCTCCTTCCCTGGTTTTGACATATACCTGCTCAAAACTCACACTGCATGTGTAATGTCAGTTCTAGTACAAACCATTTCATACATCAAAATGCCAACTTCACTTGCATATGGAACACAAGACATGTCCTCCTCCTCTTCATGTGCCTTGGGACACTGATCCGCAGATAACTTTACACCAACAGGAATAGGAACCTTGACTGGTTTACATTCCTGCATATTAAACCTCTACAATATTGTGTTGACATACTTTCTCTTATTTAACCAGATTTTCCTCCTTTTTCGATCTCTTTTAATTTCCATGCCAAAAATGAAATTTGAAGCACCGAGATCCTTCATGTCAAATTTAGAGCACAACTGAGTTTTCACATCTTGGATAATCTACTTGTTGTTTCCTATCAGCAACATGTCATCAACATACAAGACCAAATAAGTCAAATGATCACCAATTAATTTAAAATACACACAGCGATCCTCTTCGCTTCTTGTGAAGCTAAGTCCCAACATATAAGTATCAAATTTTTGATACCACATCATTGGTGATTGTCTTAAACCATAAAGGGACCTTTTTATCTTGCATACCAGCTCCTCCTTTCCCTTCACAACATAATCTTATGGTTGCTTCATATAGATTTCTTCTTCCAGATCCCCATGTAGGAATGTTGTCTTCACATCCATTTGTTATATTTCAAAATCAAATGCAGAAACAACAGATAACATAAATCTTATGGAGGTTAACTTGGAAACAGGAGAAAAAATCTCACCAAAATCAATATCCTCAATCTAGGAATAACCCTTTTCTACTAACTAATCTTTGTATTTCTCCAATTTTCCTTCTGCATTCAGCTTCTTTTTAAATACCCATTTTTTACCAATGGGATTTCTTCTAGTTGGAAACTCCACTAGATCCCAAGCCTCATTCTTATCCAAAGATGCCATTTCTTTTTTCATGGCCCTTTTCTAGAGATTTGCATCCTCTCAATCCATTGCCTCCCTGACAGTTCTAGGATCATCATCAGTAATAGACAAAACAAAATTTGAATGGAAATTAGATGGAGTATTCCTTTCCAGTAGCCTTCTTTCTCGAACCGATCTCCTCAATACGGGGGTATGAGGATCTTATTCTTATGATCCTTGTTCTTCTGTAGAGTCTGACTCATCATCTTTTAGATCAAACTCTATTTTCTATGGTTATTCCTTACTTGGTAGGACTTCCTATTTAACAGCATCATTCATTTCTCTAAATACCAAATCTCGGCTATACACTACCTTCTTAGTTTCTGGGTTCCAAATATTATAACCTTTGAGACCATATTTATATCCAATAAAGATACACTTTTCAACCTTCTTATCTAGCTTACTCCTGTTTTCCTTTGGAAGATGAACATATTCATCACAACCAAATACCTTGAGATGTGTGAGATAAGGTTCCTTACCAGTCCATACCTCTTGTGGATTCTTGTCATCCAATGCTAATGAGGGTGATCTCTTGACCAGGGAACATGTAGTTCCCATTGCCTCTGCCTAGAATTCTTTCCCTAACCCGACACCTTTGAGCATGCACCTTGCTTTTTCCATCAGTGTCATATTCATCCTTTCTGCAACTCCATTATGCTGAGGTGTATATGGAGTAATTTTCTTCCGTTCTATACCTCACTTCTTATAGAATTCTTCAAATTCATTCCCGCGGAACTCTCCGCCATTATCTGTCCTCGACACCTTAATTGTTTTCTTTTTTTATTCTCAACAAGAGCCTTAAACTATTTAAACCTGTCAAAGAATTTAGATTTCTTCCTAAGGAAATATATCCAAGTATTCCTTGAGAATTCATCTGTAAATGAGACATAGAACACAATTTTTCCCAATGATGGGACCAACACAGGTCCAAAAACATCACTATGAACTAGCTGTAAAATTCCTTCTTCCCTTGTTTCACCAGAGGGGAATCTTGACCGATTCTTCTTCCCATATAGACAATGTTGACAGAAATCAAAGTCCAAAGAGAAGTTAGACATACCTTTACCATGTATTAGTCGAAGACCCTTTTCTTCGATATGCCCCAATCTTTGATGCCACAGCATAACATTTTCTCTAGAGACTGTAGAATTTGTTTCTTCTTCAACTCCAATATTAGGAACAATGGAACTATTACACCCATCATTAATAGTGCTTCCTTGCAGATTATACAGAGTTCCAAATCAAACTCCCTTGAGAAACACCATTTCTCCTCGAACCATCCTGTAGGTTTCATTTTCAAATATTGTTTTTACCGCTGCATCGTCCATTTTTCTTACATAAATCATATTTCTAACCAAACCTGGGATGTGAAGAACACTAGGCAGTGTTCTAATCCTTCCATCTATGGGCCTCAACTTGAATTTTCCCCGTCCTATGATTCTGATTGTTGAATCATCACCTAAGAAAAAATTACCTCCATCATACCTTTCATATTCGCAGAACCACTCCCTATGGGGAGTCATATGAAAGGATGCATCAAAGTCAACCAACCAAGCCTCATGATCTACATGTGTTCTTGAAGAAGCCAAGTACACATCCCCTCCTTCTTCCTTGGAGGTCCTTTCTTCTATAGAAGGAGATTCTTCAGATCCCTTCTTTTTCTCAACTTTGGATCTACACTGCTTCTTGTAGTGCCCTTCTTTTCCACATCTCCAGCATATCTTTATAAACTTTCTAGGATATTTAGATATACCCATAGACTTAGATCTCCCACTTAAGAACTTATATCTATTTCTTTCCTAGGAATGTCTTCTTGCAAATAATGCATTTGTGCTATGTCCTTCCATATTCCTCCGTCTCATCTCCTCTGACAACAAGGATGAGACCACTTCATCAAACTTCAAGGAAGTTGTATTACTACCTATGACCACAACCATATTATCCCACGAGTCTGGTAAAGAACACAATAAACTGATACATTTATCTTCATCTGAAATTTAATCTCAGCAGATACTAACTGACTTACCATAGTATTGAAGGCGTTCAAATGCTCTACCATCGAGTCTCCATCTCTCATCCTAAGGTTATACAACTTCTTTCTTAGCAATAGTTTATTCACTAGGGACTTAGACTATTACAACTTCCCCAACTTTTCCCATAAATCCTTGGTTGTAGCTTCCTCTGACAGATTTAGTTATACTAAATCTGAGAGACACAGTTGGATTGTGCTCTTTGCCTTACGATCCAACTTTTTCCAGTCATCTGTTGAAGTTCCTGTAGGTGCAGTACCTGGATCTACCGCGATCCACTGATCTTTGTCCACCAACAGATCTTCCATATTGAGCTTCCACAACTCAAAACTTTTCCCATTAAACTTCTCGATCTCCATCTTCGAATTGCTTGCCATTTATTTTCACCTGAAAAAACAATACCACAGATCTCCCACTGTAACGAGGCTTATCACAGTCCCGATCCAAACCCTTGACCACAAAGGTGTCTCCCTAAAGCCAAAAAAGCTCTGATACCAAATGTATATTTTAACCTTGTACAATATCTACTGCAAACAAATATTCAATAAAAGAACAAAAAATATACAATGGAAAATACAAACATTAAACATATATTTTTCCCCTGGAAACCCAATTCGAGAAAACTAGCATATTCTATATTCATCCATGATGATACATTGTTTACAATACAATATACATATAGGAGCCAGTGGTATCCAAAACCCTAACCCAATGACCTGGATTAGTCAACAACCTTAATTCCTTATCCAGAAATAGAAAACCATCGGTAAAGAAACCATGTGATGAAAAATCACCTAAAATATGTGACACATTTTCCAAGGAAAAAAAATTCTAAGGGGCACCGCCCGCCAACCCCCACATGGGGGGAATTCGGCCCCTTGCGTGCACGGTGCATATGCTCAAACACTACTACTCGTGCAAAGAATATAACACATACCCAACACCGGGGCTTGATCCATGGGGCTACTCCCAAAACATGTGTGTACCCTACTCTGACCTGTCACCAATGTTCACTAAAAACTCAAGTATGTACAATGCTCTCAACTGAAAAATTGAATGCTAAATACACCACTACAATCTGAATGTACACACTACTAAAAACCCAAACCGAAAACTCCTTGAGCAACAAGTTTATTTTGCACACTCCTATCTATACTCTAAAACTGCTGAAATGAACTACGAATAAAATAAAATTGAAATGCCAATATAACCATGCAAGCATTTTATCCACTGTGTTCTTTCTTTACACATGCTTGCTCCAAATCTTATTTACTGATAATTCATTCAAAGATTTATCTATGAATTCAAATCTCAAAAAATTAAAAACATTGGGATTGTTTACCGCCTCCAACAAAACTACAAATGGATCCTCCAAAACATGCATAAAACAACAATCATGTTTCACCCCTTCCACTGCATCCTTATTTTCATGTAGTTCAACCTGTTGATTGCCACAAAGAAGTTGTAAAATCAGTTGAGACTATTGGAAATAACAGTCTTCTGAATCATTAGACATTGTTGGCTTAAATGAAACCCCTGGTCGAAAACAATCCATATCTAACGCTAATGTTGATTGACCATCATATTTATTTCCAAACTGGTAGTTTATCACAAGCTGCAAATCTGAACTGAAATAATGTTCCATGTAATCAGTAACAAGGTCATTAAATACTTGAGAAGGTTCTTGGTCTTCCTCACTGATAACAATTTTCTCATGTAAAACAGTGTCACTATGAATGCAATCAGACTTCCCTGCTTCATCTGTTATCACATGATTTACTTTCAACAATTCAAAGGAAGAAAAACATAATTAAAGATAATTTTCATTGGCAAGTCCACTGCTTTCTTCATATTCAACCTCAAGCCTGGAGGATTTTTTATTCGAAATATTATAAACATTTTTCTTCAACAATTTGAAAAAAGAAAAATAGAATGGAAAAGTTCTTTCATCGGATTCAAAACTTTCTTCATTTTCTTTATTATTGTCATATGCACATTTTTTGATTTCTTTGGATTATTGAACATAATCATTTTCAGATTTGGAAAGTGCAAATGTTTGTTCTGAAAGTCAACCTCATAGTAATCATTGTACTTATCATACCTGGGTTCACCAAACATCTTTGTAATATCATCAAACATGAAAATTGAGGCAATGGCTTGTTCTTTTGCAGGCTGATCTACAAATTCATGTTTAGGGTTGTCTACAAGTGCATACATAAAACAATCAGTTTCTTGCTCATGATGACATGGATCCAAATTCAAACCAATATCAAAGAAATTCAAGACATAATCTTTCAACTCCTCATCATCTACATTTTCAAATTCATCTTCAACCACTGGCTACAATTTTGAACTGATAAAACCTTTTGTATAACAAGTAATAGGGTCATCAAACACATGAGAATAATGTTGCAATTTATTGTCAATTTGTTCCATTGAATCAATGTGATTTGGAATCAACATACATTCCTTTGCTTCACTGATGATCTTAAAATTTTCTTTCAACAATTTAAACGAACAAAAGCATAAAGGTAAAGAATTTTCTTCAGTTGATTCGGTACTTTATTCATATTCTTCTTTGTAACTGTGATATGTGGGTTGATTGTTCTCATTACACTACTGAAAAGGAAAATTTTCTGATAGAGAACATGCAATTGGTTGTTCTAGGAAGTCATCATCATAATCGTCATCATATTCATCATATATAGGCAAATCAACAACATCTACAATGTCATCTAACAAGGAAAATCTTGGGACATCAACCTTCTCTTCAACAAGATGATTTGCAAATTCTTTTTCTTGACTATCTACAAATGAATACATGAAACAATCAACCTCATGTTTATCATGGGATGGATTGGAAGCTAAATTATCACCTTCTTTTTCAATAAGTGGAATATAATCCTTTGCAAAATCATTAGCATTTAAAACTTCTACTAGGATTTAAAACCTCAAGAGGACATATGATATTATTAACCCTCTGCTCAAGGTTCAAATCAACTATTTTTTGTTCATATTTACTGTCATGTTCTTTAGCATCCAACTCCTCAGTTCGAATATGTTTACATCCTTGAATATTTTGTTGAATCTCCTGAGCATCATTAAACATTTGTTGTAAGAACTTATATCTTTTTTCCATCAGAAGGAAAGACAAATCTAGATGAACGATTGTTGTATAATGGAGCATGGAAGCAACTTCAGTGGGTTGAATCTCTTTGGGAAATTTGTAACAACCTAGTAATTCTAAACATCATTAAGTTTCGTAAATAATTTATTCTATAAACTGAAACAATAATTTCATAGCATAATATTGATTTGTTCTTAACAGCAGACTTCAGTAACTTAGATTTATCAATAAATTCTGAATTCATGGCAGAATGAAATAAATACATAACCTAACAAATACCTGGATTTGATGCTAATTTATGTTGCCTCTTTTCCTCGTTGCTACCTTCCCGCTACCTGGTACACAGATCAATCTTGCATCAAACAAGAAAATAACTGCCGAAAACTACTATCCTCCCTGCCAACTAGGAAAACTACCTAGCTCTAGGATATCTATGGATATCCTGGCCCCCGTGCCCAAAACCTCCAGCAACTCGGTGCCTCAACTGATCAAAGGTCACAACCAAAAACTCCTTGCTCACAGCAAATCCAGCAGTCCTCAGAATCCATCCTCCGTCGAATGAATCCCCCCAGGTAAGCCTTCCTTCCCCCCTTATCCCCCTTCACCGACTCCTGCAGTTACTTCTTCAACCACCTCCGTGCATGTCCCTTCCCTTCCTTTAATTTTTTATCTTCTCAGGATTCATAGGCTCCCTCTCTGCATACGCAACCATTCTATATAATTTTTCATTGATCTTTTAAATTTTATTTCTTAGGTCATTAAATGTGATCTGTAGTTAGAGTATTACTTAGTTAACCACAATTATTTTCTTTAATTAATTTTACTTTTCAACCTTTACTCATTTATTCAACTAGGGTTGTTACAAAATTTGTAATAAATACTGGAAAACCTTCTACTGGATTTAGAAATAGTTTCATTACTCTTCCTTTTCAAGGCATAGAACTCTGTAAGATGTAGATCCAAAGATTTATTCTTGCCCCAAAATTTCAAAAAGACATTCTTCAATTCCTCCCATGAGCTAATTGTCTCTCAATGCAAGTGTTTAAACCAATCTTTGGTATCCCCTTTCAAGGATTGAGAGAAGGCCCTCATACAAATATCATCATGATCAATCTCAAACAAATCTATAAAATGTTCAAAATCTTGGATGTATTTTTCAGCTGTGATGGCATTAGGTTCTCCATCAAACACCGGTAGGTACTTATAGTGCTTTGGAGGAAAATTATGAAGGATGTGAGGTAATTTTAAAGGTCAGTATCTATATTGGATCTTGGAGGGTGTTGAACTAAGTACATGAGGTGAGATATCATCCTTGATTTCATGAGGCTCATCAACTTTTCTATGGTCAACACATGGCTCAGATGGAAGATTTTGATCAAAATCAATGATACAATGAGGAAATATATGTACAAATTTAAGAGGAGGATATACAAGTGCAAGATTCTCATGATCATCATTTGAATGCAATAGGTAAAGAAATTTTTTTTTATCATGTTCAGGAAAGGACAAAAGGTATTAATAACAAAAAATATTATGTCTTGGAAAAAACTCAACTTTAGGTACTTTTTTTCTCCCATGATGTCCTTTCATATCTCTATCAATGGATCTTGTCCTCCAGTGGAGTATCTGAATCACATTTGAATCTTGATTGGAGTCACTAGGTGGAAATGTACAACCTTCTTGTGTCTGACCTCTGTCCACCATCAGAAATCCGGTCTAAGCCTTGTCATTTGTAATGATCCTCCTCGTCACGACGACAAACCTCTTATAACAAGTGTAAAAAAAAAAATTGTGTGTGAGTGTGTACAAGGGTAACAAGACATTATACTCTGCGCCGACACATGATGACGAATCATGACGCATACAACTGCGATATCAAAATAAAGATCCAAGACGCATAATAACATCTACCAGCAATGAACAACAATCAACCGACAACATAATAAGACTGACTACCCACCTGTCCTACCCTGTAGTGGTTAGGACCTCCAAGACACATAAGAAACACTCAAGCCCAGGTTCCCATCGATTTTAACCATTTAAGGTCTCAGGGCTAGTGACTGTTCTGAGGAACATGGAGGTGTCTACATCCCACTGAACACAAGCAGACCAAGCAAGACATTGTTTACAACTAAGTACAACAAAAGTTAATGAATGACCACGTCCTCTACGGAAGGTGAAAGTTAGAAGGACACCGACAATAACCAACCATTAGTTAAGACTCAGCATTACCTACAACTCAATTGGTAACAAGTACAGATTCAACACTTTGTTTAGTTTCCGTTAGTCGACGAGTTACCAACCCAACCTTAAAAATGTATATTCAATTAATTGCAAATCCCCATTTACTAAGTCATGATAACTTATTGTACTTAATTCGAGGACATTACACTATACATGTTTACTACTAACAATAAAAATTACGATATTGTTACTATAAAATAATGAACACATTATATTTAGATCATAATAACTTCACGAAAATAACAACCACAGTTCATCTTATGTGTTATCCCTAACAATAAAACTACAATATCATTACCATAAAACGACAACACCATTACAGTTTAAATTACCATAACTTTGCAATAAAAAGAATCACATTACAAGACAATGACAACTAAAACAACTAGTAAGGCAATTAACTCAGTCTATTCCAACCTCCAATGCGAGCCCAACCTCGCATGTCTAAAGTGCATAATGAAATTATGGTAGAATCTAAATTAGTCTTAAACCAACTCATTTGAGCAATTTTAAATTACAAAAAGGGCATCGAGATAATATTTAATTCAACTTGCCTTAAATATTAATGGTTGCTATGAGTGTTTGTTTTAAGGTTGATATCTAATAATCATGTAGGTATATAACAATGTCCCAAGAAGAGATTTATGTACATCTCAGCAATCTTTGCCCAAATTCTCATTCCACTAATAATAATAGAGAAAACACTTCATGACTCTAACTATACTAATCATTTAAAAACTTAACAGTTTTACCATATAATGATATCTAATTAAAATTCTATAATATTCTTAAACATCATCCATTTTGATTAAAAGGGAAAATATACACCATGATAGATCATGTGTATTTTCGATACACCACATAACCTGATAGAATAATAAAAGCTACATAAGAGATATTACTAATTAAAGAAAAACGAAAAATAAAAAGGAAGCCAAAATTGCCTTTTGGAAGCAAGGAATATAACATAGATTGTAACTACAAGCGACGACCATTTCATCAGTTGATCATCGACAAATATAATTCGATAAATCTGTAGGAGATTAAATCCAAGGTGGTCTAAAAAATGCAAGTGACTATGGTCCAAATCGACTGCAAACTTGAGGCTGTTCTGCGATTACAATGAGAACCCATTCTTCCCTTAATCAAGCAACTTTTCTGCTAAAAAGGGGTTAAAGAATTATTTCTAGGTAAGGGTAAAGGTAAAACGCAGGGCAATGACACTTAAGCCAGTTGGCGGCCTAGAATGAAGTCATTAAGGTAAAAAGGTGAAGTCAGCAAAAAGGCAACTAATGGCCATTTAAACAACCAGAAGGAAAATGTTGACCGTTTCCGGTGTTGTAGCAGTCATTAAGGCGATAAATAAGGTAATTCAATCAATGGCAAGGAATATCAATCAATTCTCCCCAAGGATTTAAACTATGAACCATTACAGGGTTGTCCAACATCAATGAAAAATCTTCACTGTCAGTAAAGTGAGGAAAGGGAAAGCATGGGTAACAGGTCACGAATATAAAGAAATTTTGAGTCCCCTAAAGGAAACTTCACCATGCGTCGAAAGGAACAAACAGCCAAATCAAGGCGAATTTGCCAGAAAAAGAGATACCCCAGAAAAAAAAAATGCGCAGAGGTATTAACGCATACTAAAAACAATGGTGGCGGTCATTTAATTGCATCAGTTGTCATCAGACAGCGGCCACTCATGCGATGAAGTTGACATTAAATTTCTGGGAAACCTATCGGGATAGCCTTATGATCTGCAATGAATATTATCGTAAATGGCTCCGGACAAAGAGAAGAGAGGATCAACGTGTGGTTTGATCCCACGACAGACTTCCATAACTACTCAAACCTTTGGAATCACAAATAGATCTTGTACAGTGCACTGTTAAACAATCATCTGAAAATTCATAAAAATAGTCGTATTTCTATCTATTATTTCTGTTACTTCTCAGCTCATAGGTACTTCGAGATATTGTGAACAGGTTTTCCGTTGATTCTGTTCCCATTAGGGTTTTCAAGAACAACGAAGTTGCGGGTATCCCATATCCAAAGAGCCAACCTATGAGGATCCTATGCAACCTTTGGAATGGGGATCAGTGGGCTACCAAAGGAGGAAGAAAGAAAATAGATTGGACTAAAGCTCCATTTATAGCCACATACGAGGGCTTTGGATTAGATGCATGCATTGCAGATTCTACAAACCCTGACCCACCATGTTCAAGTCCCACAGCTGACAGTAGGTGGAATCAACGAGTTAGCTGGTGGAATCAGCCGGAGTGCAGAAGACACACAACGGAGGGGGGTTCAAATGCAGAACTTGAAAAACAGCCTTGCACAATCGATGATTAATCCAGGGCACCATGCCAATAACATAAAATTGATAGAGGACCAGCAATCGCTGGTCAACAAGAATGCAAGTGTAGGGATAAACATTCTCTACTAAGGCGGGGTTTAGTTATTATCAATAGAGAATGCCTGGGTGATTTACCCAATGAGCTAAAATGCAGCCAAGTGCAACTTGCCATGACAGTAAGAGGAAATGCAAGGATGGATTCTTCATCAAAAGCAATTTTAGGGACAACATTGTACAATAATCATATAACACAATTGCCGAAGTCATACACAGTTTTCTCTTTCATCCAATACCAGATTGCATTAGCCGAGTTAAAATTTTACATCAGTTACACAATTTAATCGCCGAAGTATTAAAACCATTCGACCAATCAAGAACTAAAAACAAATTAAAGCTAAATATTTTTCTACCCATTACACGTGTAGATGTAAATCATAAATTCTACAACATTATATCATTCAAGTAAGAAGCGTACCATTTCCTGTTTTCCCGCTATTATTGGACTAATCAGTAGGTGCAGACACTAACAGATCTCCCTAGATCCACCTGGATCTAGAACAAAACAGGACAAGACATGACTCTTTCCCTAAGTTTTGACCATTGAATTAGCTAGTAGGAAGGAACAAGTAACGTACCTTAGTATCGCTTCCTAGGGTCTCTGTTGCTCCCACTTTGCTCCGGTGCTCTTGTGAGGTCAAGAACAAGACAACTCAAACCAACCAAAGTGAAGATAGCAAAATATATTCAACTGTCAACTTATGTGTATGATCAAGGAATTACACAATAAAGTGAGAATAACTTTATGGGAAAGGGACATGCCATTGTATCACATTAATTGAAAGTAGAAGATTACAACCTGATCGCCTTGATGTCACAAGCTTCCTTTCGATGTCTCTTGGCTCCAACAAACACACTTGCTCGATCCTTGCATGAAGAAGATCAAAACCTCTTGATAGACTTGCTAGAGTCTTCAAGCTACTGTTCAAGCTAAGTCCTTCACACAATTCTTTCACCAATTCTCCAATGAATCTTGCTTAACCTTTTCCATGAGAATTCCATCAATATATAGGAGAGAATGAGATGGTTACTTGGATAAGAATGATCCCACAATATCAGGGAATCCAGTACAAGGATAACTATTCGATTGCCAACCCATTCTTCTAGAAGATTCCCTTCTAGAACCATCGAGAATTCACCTTTTTCCAAGTTTTAGAGAATGTTCACACCCTAGCTATGTTGCACAGTGCGAGAAGTTCGTACCCTAGCTTAAGGCAGCTTGCGAGAATGGGTCATTCTCGCACCCTGGGATACTAGCAACCTGCGAACTCTATTCAAAAGTGAGTTTTCTGGGAAGAGATGAATATCACTTTTCTCAGCAGAAAGTTCTTATGAGAAGCCTGAGTACACCAACATCAATACATAATCATAATGACCAAAATCATGGGTAACAGAATGCCCCCCAAAGTATGAGGCCAGAATCAGTGACAGCCGAAAGACTTTGTAAGATGCATGTGTGTGTCAGAAACCAAGAGCACACCTAATCAGAAAACTGCAAACAACGAAGCATCTGCAGAATATCAAACATACCAATTCTGAGGTAGGCATTCCCATACTTAGATCACAGATGGATGACATTTTAGACATAGGTCATGGCCACCAATCATACACTGTGGATCCATGCCATCAAAATATAGCATAGCCACCAGGAATACACTTTGGATCTATGCGAGAAATTTCAAATTAAGACGACATAGCCACGAGACATACAAAGTGGATCTATGTGTCGCAAATTATACATATTCCATCACAACCTGGACAAAGAGATGATATCCAGGGTCTTCAATCTCGTCACCCAAAAGTACGAATCTAACCATGTGATTACATGTGTTGAAGTCGAACATGGCAAAAACCACTTGATTACTGGTCATTGATGAAACCATTAACAATTGCAAGGGAAATCACCATTGATGTCAATGACTCCCAAGGTAATCTAGTACAATCCATCGAGTGTGAATGAATGAGTTGAAGTTGGAAATTCGATGGAATCTTTCGATCAGGGGTCAATGATGTAAACCCACTGTCGAAAGCGAGGAAACCTACCATTGAGGTATGCAAGTTCCAAGGTACCAAAGAGTTTCTAAGTCTTGTTTCCGGATAATGAGTTGAAGTCGATGGAACAAAACTCGTCATAGGAGGGCCTTGATGTATCCCCCATCAATGACACGAAATGAGTAACAGATTTTGAAGGTGAAGCAGAGTATGATGTAAATTAGACTGGACACAGGGAAGGCTGACACAGAGAGAATGGGCAACTACAGATAGCCGACTCAATAAAGGTTTCAGATGGACTTCTCTTGAACATATGAATGACACGACCAATGATTTGGCAACATTGACTCAGAGACGACACAGGGTGTGACCTTGTAGCAAATCGAATGAGAGACAAATGGATTTCCCAAACCGACTTCAAATATAATGAATAGGGGGTGTCATGTTCAAGAGCGACACTTACTGCCAATCAATATGAAGATGA
>JASDQU010249467.1:0-25042 GCA_032191745.1 Picea mariana | reverse complement strand
GCAATTTCTAAAAAAGGTTTTTGGTGTACATCTCCTGAACTCAACAAGTTTAAAACTTCTATGCAATCATCCCTAAGACCTTTCAAGAATACAGTTCTTACTATAGCTGGGTTTGAGATGAATAGTTTTGACTTTTGATAGTTGTATAAGAACCTTTATAAGTAGTCTTCAGGACTTTCATCTTCTATTTGATGCATTTTAAAAATTTCATTTTTAACATTATCCTTACAATAGTCTTGGTATTTTCATAAAAATGTGTCTTTCATTTGATCCCAAGAAAGGGTTGTATTTTCTCCTAAGCTCATGAACCATATTAAGGCTCAATCTTTCATTGTAGTAGGAAAAAGATTAAGTTTTTAGGCATCGTCTAAGTAGTTATAGCTTCTACATAATATGTCAAATTCGAATAAAAATAAATCTGGATCTTCAATTTACATACCTCTGAAAGTGGGTAATGATGATAATGGGATATTCTTCATGCTGATGTTTTTGGAAATATCCAAGATTGGAAACCCAAAGGTTTCAGTATCTATAGCTACATTTACTTCTTCTTCTGCCATTCTACTAATGGATGGTTCAGAAACTGGATTTTCTGTGTCTCCTAAATGTTCAACAGACTCACGTTCTGCTTGTCCCAATATTGATTCTTCCGTTTTAGGTCCTCCTTCCAGAGCCTCGCTGGCTCCCCTTGAAATTTCAGTTGGTGGATTTTTTCCTGCACCAGTGTCAGTTGGATTAGTGGGGGGGTTTGTTTTTGAATCTTTGGAGCTTACAAATCTACCCTTGTTATCTCTATATCTATGCATAAAATGGAAATTTGATTCTTTATCTGAATTAAAATCCTAATTCTATCTAGAAGGTAAGAAGGCAACCTGGCTTCGGAGAACCCCACTCTAGTGGCTACATGGATATTCACTCACGTCTTAAACATTTTATCCTCCTCCCTCAAGAAGCCTTTTAAAAACATTAAAATTTATGCAAACAATCTAAGCTAAAAATTACTTTCTACTGTTTGCAACTCCCTGACAACGGCGCCAAAATGTTGTTCTACTTATATGTTTAGTATAATGCACTCATTAATTATCAATCCAGGATTTGTAATCAACAGAGTTACAAGACACTAGTAAAAAAGATAATTTCTAATGTCACGAGTATAGAATTAAACTAGATTATGCATGCTGGAAACAAATCAAAATAGCAAACTGCAATGTACTTTGGTTGACTTTCTCAGAGAGGCTATCTATTCCATTATGGCACATGCAAGTATGAGATGGAATTAGTTTGATAGATCAACTCTGATATCTAACCCAGAAAACTAACTATGCAATCCACACTTCTGAAAAGAAATCACACATCAATTGGCAAAGCATAGCATGGGTAGTTCAATTGTCAATATATTGGTTCTGTTGTGGTTCACATTGAAATTCACTAGTTCTTATCGAAGTAGTTTTGACTATTGTTGCCAACATCTATGATCACTCAAGGAAATCAAATTCATGAGAACAAAAACATGGCATATGTAAAAACAGAGCAATTAAAGATCTCTAAACAATTATAGAATGGAAATCTTAATCTAATCTGTACTGCTATTATCTAACATAGTTAAATCTTTAGCTAATTCAATGTTTATACTATTGAAAACGAATACTAATGCTAATCTACAAAGAGGTTGACCTTTGTTGGGAGGTGGGCCCTTGCCGCTTCAACAGGTCAGCTATTGAAATCTACAAGAATCTTTCTCTCGACACACACATTACTCTCACTCACATTTCAAAGCATAAAATCGAAACTCTTGTTAACAACTCAACTCATACTTAATCATAGATAATCAGAACATGGAGATAAATGACATTCTATTAATATTTAATCAGAAAATGTTCTGGACCATCACATGCGGCTTCACATATTGGCAATATGCTAATTCTCCTACTCCCTCTACCATCCTTGCCACGACTATTTAATAGTCTGAATCGTGAAACACAAGGAGGCTAAGTGATTTGCAAATCAATCAGTTGTTAAGTTAAATCATTTGGTTACATCTTTAGCTTCATCCTCATGACACGAAGTGCATGAGGATGAGGCAATTAAAAAACTATTCTTATCATAGCATTTCTAAAACAAATAGATGTCCACCAATTGACTTGGGCGAGATCTAACACTTAACTTAGTGCATTAGGCTCTTCCATATTGGTACTAGATCGTAACAGGCAGATGGTACCAGATCACGATAGGGCGCAAAAGGTGGTAGCAGATCATGACAATGCATGGCCATTGGTACCATATCATAATAGTGTGTGTTAGTATCAGATCACAACAGATGCTATTTTAGTACCGGATGCGCTTGGTACCGGATTTGGACAACAACAGTCTTGGCACGCGGGTACCGGATGGGTGAGCGAGTATAGGAACACTAGACATCTAGAGTTCAAAGATTCACATATGACAAATCGATCATTAGTACATGAAATATTTACTTTCCTTAACTCAATAAACCACAAAATGCATGAATTAACCATACTTTACCTTATGACCTTGTTACTGGCAATTGGTAGCATTCTTGTCATTCACTCAAGATTTAGGTAGGCCAAAAAGGTATAGGTGAAGAGTATAATAGGGTAATGGGGATGTCAATTTCGGGTCTCAATAGTCTCATGGCCGCAATAATCTAGTACCGTGGTGAGTGACGTGACTGACAGTCTGTTAAGGCAATCAACAATGCGATTAGTGATTCATGTTTTATACTTGATGTTGAGGTGGAATTGAAACAAGTATGTGGACCACTTTTTATGGCAATCAATGGTCATTCTGCAATTTTCCTTGTGTCTGCATGAATTGTAGTGGCTTATGATCAGTGTGGATGATTGTCTCCTTCCCAAGAATTTAATGTATCCACTGGTGGCAGTCTTTCACAATGGAGTACATTTCTATGTCATAAGTAGGGTACTTACGAACAACATCTGATAGTGTCTAACTATGATAGGCCATGGGGTGGCCGTGCTGAGTGGGAACGATGCCCACAACATAGTTTGAAGCATTTGTCTCGATCTCAAATGGTTGTTGTAGTTCTGGCAGTGAAATTACTGGGACTGAGCACAAGTGTTGCTTAAAATCATCGAATTCTTGTTGTTGGGACCGACTCCACACAAATTTCGCATTAACACCACCCCCGGTTATTTGGCTGAGGGCCCATAGAATATGGGAGAATTAGAACATGAACCTGCGGTAGAAATTGGCAATGCAAAAGAATATCTGAAGCTCAGTGAGTGTGGTTGTGGCTGGCCAGTCACGAATGACTTGGATATTGGCTGGATCCACATGGACGCCATGCTTATCAATGATGTAGTCGTAGGGTGTGCAGAACATGTTGAATATGTTGCAAGTTTTTGGCCCAAGTATTGCTGTAAATGAGAATTTCATCTAGATACACCACTACAAAAGTATTGGTGAATGGTCGCAGGATATCATCCATCATCCTCATGAAAGTGGCTGGAGAATTTTTCAAACCAAAGGGCATGACCAACCATTCAAAAATGTTTTCCTTTGACTTGAAGGAGGTCTTCCATACATATGTTTGTTCTATCRGGACCTGGTATTAGCCAGACTTCAGATCAATCTTACTGAAGTATTTGGCCCCCATGAGTTGATCAAGGAGGTCATCGATTYGGGGAATYGAGTACTGGTTTCTSAMTGTGATTTTATTCATAGATCGGTAATCAATGTAGAGTCGCCAGGTTCCATATTTCTTTTGTACCAGCATGATTGGGCTCTCGCAAGGTGATGAKMTGGGACACATGTGTCCCTTGTGGAGAAATTATTGGATCTATCTCTTGATCTCCTCATTCTTTAATAGAGAGTGGTGATAGATTGGCCCATTGGGCAGTGGTGCACCGGGGGTCATATCGATGGGGTTCTTTACCTGGCAGTGTAGAGGTACCCCTGTAGGTGAGAAGAATTTATCCAAGTATTCTTCCATGACCTTATCTATTTGATTCTTCTGTGTGGAGAGGTCGACTGTAGAGACCCTATATGTGGCTTTGATGTTTCTCTTATTCTGAGAGCGAATCCTGAAGAAGACAAACTTCCTCGTCTGAGAGATGACCTTCCTGCATTTCTTAGCAGAGATCAAGGAAATAGAACTAGGTGGGACTGCCTCAGGTATCCTATACAATTTCTTGTTCAAATTAATAGTAACACTACGAGGCCTAGACTCATATACAACATGACGTTTCCATAAATAAGTTTGGCCCAAAATAAAATCAAAAACTTTGAGAGGAGAAACATTACACAATACCTCGTCTTTGAAGGGCTTGATGTTGTACAACAGTCAACACTGTTGGTTGACACGGAGATGGATTCCTTTGCTGAGCCATCCAATGTTGTAATGTTTTGGGTGTGGGGTTGTCAGCATGGCCAGCCGCTTGATGACATATGCTAAGATGAGTTTCTTTTGGCTACCACTATCAATGATGAGGTGCAACAGGGTGCCTTTTACCTACATTTGTGAATGGAATAGGCGCTCTCCTTCTTCTATCTCATCTGGTTCGCCAGGTTGGAGCTTGGTGGTAACAACGGTGGCATTGATTTCACCGTCAATGATCAATCTTCCCCTTTCTGGTTTTGACTCAGAGTCATAATACACATCTGATTTAGAGGCTTTCACTTTGGCCACCAATGACTGCTTTGAGCGACAGTTAGCAGTGTTATGCCAAGGGCTCTTATGGAAGTCACACCACTTCCCGATATCTTTCTTTGTCTTTTTGGTGTCCTTATTTTCTTGTGGCTTGGACTGGTTGTCCTGATATTGTCCATATTTTCTCTGTCCTTTTTTTTGTGGGTTGAGGCCTCCCTTTTCTAGATTTTGTTGTGAGGGGTTCCCAGGCCCAAATTGCCGCGTCTTTTGTTTGAGCTTTTGCTTGATTTTGATGGCATATCGATAGGCCATGCCCAAGGATGAGATGTCCAGAAATTCCATTTAAGTATGGATGTATCTATGTAGAGCACCGTAATACTTGAGCACTAGATGTCGCTCTGAATCTTTGATACCCAGCTTGGTGCGGAGGTATGAAAGATATTTCTGAAATCTAGCACTTCTTGGTCTCTTTCTTGTTGCAATGTGGTCCATTTGGTATACAAGTCGTCATAACTTTCGATAGGTTAGTAGTTTTCCTTAATAGCATCCTTGAAGGATTCCTAGGTGGCCGTGACTGTAAATAATGAGGGTTCCTATGTTTCTTTTTTCTCACAGAAAGTTTCCCACCAATCTTTGACACGGGGAATGGCTTTGAGGAGCGCAAAAGTAATCTTTTCTCTATTTGAAAAGTTTTGGAAAAAAAAATACCCTTCTAGTAGATTTAACCACTTGTTTACAATATCTACATCTATATGACCTTCAAATATAGGAATACCAAAGTTTATTTGTACCTTGAAGGGGGCGACACCTCCGCTTGAAGAATATACATCGCTTGTTGGTTGTCGCCGAAGGATTTGAGCGAAACTATCCATCATCTCATTCCTTTGTTGTGTTAGGGATTCCTCAATCAATAGTTTGAAAGGATATCTTGTCCTATCATTTTATTTTCTCTAACCATGAGAGGTCCCTTGGGCGTGTGATAGATTTTGTCCTCAAGAGAAACAAGCTCAAGACCCAACTCTTTGTACTCTGACCTCATTGGGGACATGCATTAAGATGACAAGGAGCATACTAATATGATACCACTTATCCAAATTTTATGAGCAGAATGAAATGACTACAGATTATTAACAGGTGCTTAACACAAAATAACAGAGATACAGTAAAACTAGTTTTCTATTCAATAACGAAATAAGCTGAAACTGTAAAATGCAACAGAAACAAGCTTGCTAGAATGGTGGCGGCTTATCTATGAGAAGAGATGTGACGGTTGCATTCATTCGCAAGAAGATGATTACAATGAGGCTCTAAATAAATTTTTACAATAAGAAGGAATCCCAAAAACCTTGGACATCCAAAAACCTAACCCTAGGAGATGAAGCGCCATAAGTCATGTGGGCCTCATTTGGGTAAGTTAGTACATCAACTTCCCGGGGTCATAACGTTTGCATATGATCTCCGTTTTAGGCGTGTGATAGGCCATTGGAAAGGTATCAGAGAGGAGATTAATTTTAGGAACAATATAGAAGGAAACAATATATTTAAAACCAAGTTTCCCAAAAAACATCGTTTAGGGCCTCAAAATGGTTCCAAAAGTGAAAACTACTAAAAATAGTAAATTACCAAAATTGCCAGAAAATTGTTATGAGCCTGTTGGAAAAGTTGGGTGGCCACCGATATCCATCTGGATCATACATTACATATGGTATCATAGAAAAGGTTACAACACTAGGACCTTAAAACAGGGCCAAAATGTTGTTTAGTACATGTTTTTCGGCTTGATGAAAAACTAACAAAACGCTTACTGTTACAAATAGAAAATTTTATTTATGTTGTGATAATGGCATCACAGAATGAAGAGGATATTAGAATTGAGGAGAATCCTAAGAGAGGACCTTCTTAAGAACCTAGGTAGAACATTGAAGGAATTTTATCTAGCCAAGTTCTAGAAACCATGAGGAACCTTATTGTGGAACTGCAAGTTTTCAAGACAAACAGTGAGAAACTGAAAAAGGCACAACAAGAAAAACAAGAAATAAACGAATTATTGTTGCATAGCACAGTAACAAATAAGAGTCCAAAATACAATAACAAGGGAGAAGAGGTCAGCAAAACAGCCTCCAACAATTTTGGTCCCGAAGCAGAAACAAAGGACAACTCTTTCGAAGGCATGTCATCAGCAGAAGATAAAACAACCACAGGAAGAAAGAGGGAAAATGTGGACCAACTGGAGGGAGAGTTTAAGAAAATCAAACCGTCCACCTTCGACGAAGAATCCAAGACAGGGGAGGAGCCTAAAACATGGTTACTAGACATAAAAAGTATTTCCAGATTTACAATTATTCCAGCAACATGAAGGTCAGAATGGCCATTTATAACCTGAAAGGAAAGGCAAGTATATAGTGGCAGAACCTGAAGTTGGCCAAGGGCCTAAAGGAGAAACAGATGGAGTGGTCAGATTTCAAGAAATACTTTAAGAAATAGTATTTATCTGAAATTTACTATGAAAGAAAGACCAAAGAGTTTTATGAACTATGACTCAGTCAAAAGAGTATGGATGACTTGATAAAACATTTCTTGGAATTGTGAAGGTTCGTGCCTTATATCCAGGAAGACAAAGTAAAAATCCAACGGTTACTAAGATGTGTACCACAATCCTATAAGGACATAATCAAATTTGACAACCCCAAATCCTTAAGTGAAGTTTTCAGGAAGGCTTAAATGTGTTACGATTAATACAAACAACGGTATGAATTTCCCAAGGCTTGGAAATACAAGAAACAAGATAGAATGAACCAACAAAAGAAGTGATATCAACCAGCCCCTTTCCATAATGAAACAAAGATTTTTCCAAGGAAATATTTTCACTCCAATAACCAGAACACCCAAGCGTGAAGTAAACCAATTAATCTGGGAACCAAGAAGTTTGGGGACAGCCCCAGAGAACCATTAAAATGATGGGAATGTGGAGAACCTCACTTAAGGAGGAACTTCCTACATCTAACGTTTGCAGCAAGAACCACAGTTCACAACCTGCAAGAGGCTTCTACAGTGGGATATGTGTTCATAAGTGTACACATGATTAATGAAGCCGTTTATGGCTGACAATCTTACCACCAATCCACTGTAGTGGAAGTTGAAGGTAAAGTTAACAATAATCATGTTTTTGTTTTAATTGATCCAGGAGCTACCATGAGTTATGTTGCCTTTGGTGTAGTGGATTCAAATAAGATTAAGAAAGTAAGGCATACAATGTCTTGGCTAGTACAACTAGCAACAGGAACAAAAAGAAAGGTAACATATTTTGTTTTTGATTGTGAGTTCAGTTTAGATGGTCAAAACACAAAGATAAATTTGAGTATTCTCCTGTTAGGGTCTTACAATATAATTATTGGACTGGATTGGTTAGAGAGACATAAATAAGTTTTGGATTGTTGTGAAAAATCACTCACTTACAAAGATGAAGACAACACTGTTAGGACAGTACAAGGGATACGAAAACCAGTCCTAGTTAGGTAGATTTAAGCAATGCAATTTAAGAATTGCATGAGTAAAGGTTGTCATATTTATGCTATCCAAGTGAAAAAACTGTTGAAAAAATAAAATAAACCTAGCCTATAAGTTTTTCCGTCTTACATGATTTTAGAGATTTGGTTGTTGACGAAATACTTGAACTTCCCCCAAGAAGAGAGATAGACTTCTCTATCAATCTGTTGCCTGGTTTAGCCCCTATATCTAAGGCACCCTAAGGATGAGTTTACCCGAGTTAACAGAGTTAAAAATTCAACTACAAGAATTGTTGGATAAGGAATACATCAAGCCAAGTGTCTCATCGTGGGGAGCACCATTCCTTTTCGTTAAAAATAAAGATGAAACTCTAAGATTATGCATTGATTACGAAAAGTTAAACAAAATGATTGTTAAGAAAAAATACCCCCTACCTAGAATCAATGATCTGTTTGACCAAGTGGGAGGGGCAAAGATTTTTTCAAAATTGGATTTAAGATCTGTTTATCACCAGGTCAAAATAAAGGATGAAAACATAAGTAAAACAATGCTCAGAATGAGATATGGACACTATGAATTTGTTGTTATACCATTTCGTCTCACTAACGCACTAACAACGTTTATGTGTTTAATGAACACCATTTTTAGTCAGTATATGGATAAGTTTGTTTTGGTATTTATTGACGATATCCTAGTATATCTGAAAATAGAAGAAGAACACGAAGAACATCTAAGGATAGTATTTCAAACTTTAAGAAAACACAAGTTGTATGCAAAATTTGACAAATGTGACTTTTATCAAAAGAAAATACAATACCTAGGACGTGTAATATCTGAAGAAGGTATTACAGTCAACCCAGAGAATATAATATCCATCATGGAATGGCCTATCCCTAAGGATGTAGCGGATATACGGTCATTCATGGGAATCATCGGGTACTACTGCAAATTTATAGAATGATTCTCTAAGATTGCATACCCTATAACATCCCTATAGAAAAAGGGAACCAAGTTTAATTGGTCACAAAAGTGTTAGGATAGTTTTAATAAGTTAAAAGAACTATTAACAACCGCACCCATTTTAAGGGTAGCAGACCCGGATAAAGACTTCACAGTTTGCGTGGATGCGAGCAAAGAAGGTTTGGGAGGTGTCCTAACTCAAGAAGGGCATGTTATTTGTTATGAGTCCCGAAAAATAAAAGAGCACGAATGAAACTATGTCACTCACGACTTGGAATTAGCAGTTGTCATCCATGCATTAAAAATGTGGTGACACTATATAAAGGGAAAAAAATTAGGTTGTTATTTGATAAAAGTGGTGTGAAATTCTTATTTAGTCAACCAGATCTTAACGCAAGGCAAGAAATATGGATGGCCTTCTTGAGGGAATTTGATTTCAAGGTAAGACACATCAAGGGTAAGGAAAACAAGGTGGCAAATGCCTTAAGTAGAAGAATTCATGGGCTGTTTGAGATAAACATTAGTAGGGAAGAAAGCGACATTGAGCAAAGGATAAAGGCTGCAAGTAATAATGATGAAAAATACATTAAAACAATGGTAGATTTACAAAATAATGCAAAAATTTTAGACAGAACATATGTGATTTTGGACAGAAATGGTCTACTAGGATTCAAAAATAGGTTGTACATACTAGATTCTGCTGAATTAAAGTTAACAGCTTTGGACGAAGTACACAAGAAGCCATATTTTGGTCATCCAGGATACCAAAAAATGGTGACAACACTAAGGAAGTTATTTTATTGGCCTAATATGAAAGGTGAGACAACAAAATGCTTGTCTAAGTGCCTAGATTGTCAATAGGTGAAGGTTGAACACCAACACCCTACTAGTCTATTGCAGCCTCTACATATACCAAAATGGAAATGGGAGACTATATCACTGGATTTTATCACGGATTTTCCTAGAACTCAAAAACAAAATGATTCAATTATGGTAGTAATTGATAAGCTTAGCAAGTCTACACATTTTATTCCTATAAAATCTACTTATAAAGCTATTAACATCACTGAAATATTCATGAAGGAAATTTTTAGACTACATGGTATTCCTAAAATGGTGATTTCTGATAGAGATGTGAAATTTACATCTATGTTTTGGAAAGAATTGTTTGTAGGGTTGAATACTAACTTGAATTTCAGCAAAAGCTACCATCCACAAACGGATGGCCAGACTAAATGAATGAACCAAATTGTGGAAGATATGTTACGAATGTATGTAAGGACGAAACCAAGTAAGTGGGAAGATTACCTGCACTTGGTGGAATTTGCATACAATAATGGTTACCAGACATCAGCTAAGATGAGCCCCTTCAAAGTATTGTACGATAGAAAGTGTAAAACTCAAATTAGTAGGGATAACCCAGTTGAAAAACTCATGGTGGGACCATAAATGATCTAGGAAATGGAGAACACAGTAAGAAAAGTACAACAAAATTTAAAAGAGGCACACAACAGACAAAAAAGCTACGCGGACCTGAAAAAAAGACACCATGAATTTCAAGTTGGAGACCACGTGTATTTAAAATTCAAAGCAAGAAGAAGTTCATTAAATCTAGGAAACTATTCAAAGTTCGCACCCATGTTTTGTGTCCCCTTCGATATCTTAGCTCAATTTGGACTCGTGGCATATCAACTTGCACTTCCCGCAAATCCAAGAATTCATACTGTATTTCATGTTTCTTTGTTACAAAATTATGTTCATGATCCTACTCACATGATTGATTGGAGCATGGTGCAAACAGAACTAGAAGGCGAGTTCCAAGTGGAACCTCTGCATGTTCTAGATAGGAGAGAAATAACACTATGAAATAGAGCCCTCGCCCAGGTAAAAGTGCAAAGGAAGCACTTTAGTCTTGAGGAGACCACTTGGGAATTGGAGGAAGATTTGCAGAAATCTTATCCAACCCTATTCTGAGAAAAGAACAAAGACTGGGGATAGTGTTGTACTGAAGGGGGAAAGGATGCAATATCCCAAAAAAAGAAAAAAATTATTAAAGTCTACATGCACTTAGAAATTTATTTCCATTTTTGGCAAATTTGAATTTGGAAAATTATTTCCATTTATGGAAATTTGGAATTTGGAATTTGGTTAATTGTAATTAATTAATGTTATTGTTGGGAAAATATTTTATTTTCCCAACCAACTCTTTGACTATGAAACTTGTAAGAGAAAAATAATTTTTATATTAATTGCTGAGTGACAAATGGAACAACGAGGTTGAAATCAACCGACCATGACTCCATGCGTGGGGAACAGGCTTGAACTACCTCAGGGATGAATTTTACAAGTGGAAAATGAGGAATTTTTCTATTGGTAGCCCCTGAAAATCAGGGATTTGTAAATTTGTGAAAATTCCCAAAGGGGGAGAGACCTAGGCACAAGATATTTTTGGCACATAGAGCATATGTGAGGAGACAGGACATTGTCTAGTATGCTGAGGAAAAGGATATCACTTGTTGTTATGAGCATTGTTTTAGGAGTGTGAGGCAAGGAGTATTTCTGATTTGAAAGAGGAATATAGCGATAGAGGAGCTTTGGGGTTCTCCCTCATGGATTCATGGTCAGGCTAGGGGGTGAACGGAGCAAGTAGATTGGTTGTTCTGTTCTATGGTTGGGTGGAAGTTGGTTGCTCCATTTATTGTCCCAACACTTTGTTCATATATGTACATATACCTATTCCTTGTTGAATTGTTTCATTGGTTAATGGCTGGTGGAATGAAGTTAATTATAGAATAAGCCTTTACAGTTTGAATTTATTTATTGAGTAGAGTTAAGAAAGTTGTTGTGTGTGTTAGCTGTTGATAAAAGTGTGAAAGTTTTCTTGAGTAGAGTTAATAAAGTTGTTCTATGTGTTAGTTGTTGATAAATGTGTGAAAGTTTTCCTATGTATGTGATATACTCTCTGAACCGTAATAGGAAAGAAAATATCAGATCGATTTGTGGTTGATATTAAGGAATATTTAAATTATACAATGCCAAATGCAAATTCTGGAAAGAAGCATAGACAAGAAATAAATATATATATGCTTGTAGATATGGTTGTATGCTTATTACACAGAACTGAACAAANCTATGTGTTAGTTGTTGATAAATGTGTGAAAGTTTTCCTATGTATGTGATATACTCTCTGGACCACAATAGGAAAGAAAATATCAGATCGATTTGTGGTTGATATTAAGGAATATTTAAATTATACAATGCCAAATGCAAATTCTGGAAAGAAACATAGACAAGAAATAAATATATATATGCTTGTAGATATGGTTGTATGCTTATTACACAGAACTGAACAAAAAAATCCAATGTATTCATGCACAGAAGGAATTGTGTCAACTTCTTGAGTTACATGAGATTCAAGTGTTTTTCTATTAAACAATCTATATAAAGGACATAGAAAATTATAGTCCATTTTTATTATGGAAACCCCAGAAGTAAAATTCCAGTATATTTAATGCATGCCAATTTGTTAAAGAGGAAAATCAACACAAAACAAAGTTTTAACCTTTCACACAACATATACTATCATAAACTTCCAATCGTGGAATCCATTTACAGTGTAGGGTTTCCCCTTTCTTTATGTTTATTCCATTAAGTAATTAAAGATAAGCGAACCATTTATCTATTGAACTCTGTTCCACTAAACAACCAGAACCTAAAAAATATAAAGTCAGATGTCGATATCTAGAGCTTGAATACCTTTCAAGTGTGGAGATACCGTGTACCCTTCCTCGAAACGATCGAATCCTGCAAAAGGAATATCGATGTATTTAGTAATAATACTATGAAACAAATCAACGAAATTATATATGGAAGGAAAAACATTGTTCAGGAAAGAATCCACGAAATTTAATATTAAAGAGTCAACACCAGGTTAATACTTAGCTTGAGGTTGATGTGGGGTGTTTCTTTCTCCATCAGCGGCACTAAGCAAATTGTCCATAGCCCGAAGGGGAGGAATGGACTTTGAAATCACTAATGGGTACCCTCGCAATGGAAACAGGGGTCCCATCATTAGTCTTGTAACCGACCAAGATTAAATCAAATGCTCAGAATGTATGAAGGAGATACAACTTTTAAAACATGTTATATATATATATATATATATATATATTGAATACCCGAAACTATAAAGAATACATAGTATAAACATGTTCCACGGATTTTCCCAATCCGGATCACAGATATGATTTTCGAGATACAGTCTTCATAATTAGTTAAAACCAGAGATTTATGATAAAGGAATGCACAATCAAGTACAAATTTCTAGATACTTAAAATCCCTTTCTTTATGATAACAAAGTAAAAGTTGACAAGTTAACCACGAAACTCCAGAATGATAAAATTTGCACAGGTTAAAGCATATCCCACAGGGGAATTATTTTTCCATTTCAAAATTATAGACAGGGTTATGGGACCCGAAATCATAATTTCTTAAACTTACGAATTTGTTGATTGAAAACTCAGACAAGTTGCACACATTTTTTTTCAGGGGCACAAAACTTGAGGTGAATGTTATATAAACTTAGCGTAGGTATAAATCAGATGAAACTAATTGTATACTTGGATATTTTCCTTACAATCTTAACCCTTCACCGTATAATTATGTGGAACAAAAATGGTAAGGTTAGAGGCCATATACTAAAGGCATATATTTAGGCAAAGAGACCTCTCTGTACACATAGTAGACAATTCTACAAATATATGTAGTTCTCCTTTGAAACGAATTAAATCATGGAAAGTATCAAGATGTATACTCTCAGAATTAGGAGATTGGAAACTCAAAAGATTCAAGCAAAGGTACAAAACTCTATATATCTTCGTAAATGTTTTTTTTTTTTTTAACTCAAAGGAACGAAATCGTAGGCTTACACAGCATAGGTAAATTACGCATTACAAATAGAATGGAAACAACTTCCTTATCACAGAAAATGGACATGCCTTTGAAAAGAGATAAATAGGATATGAAGAGTATCCCTTTTACTATCACATGGAAGAAATCCTAGCTTCCCTATCAAGAATATAAAATTGAAGAAAACCATGATGCATACAGCCAAATAACTAAAATGGATAAGGAATTATACCAAAGCTATGAAAATATATGAAAAACTTAGACCAAGAATTCTTATCTATATCGAGTTGAATAAAAACTATTAACATAGTACGAAAAATTGAAGATACAGTAAGCTTGACATTATTTATGACAGAACTAGATCCTACACTATTGGACATTATCGCCCCCTTCGACATTATTATAGTCCAGGACTTCCTACTAGATTTTCATAAATAAAATGTCTATCGCAGGGTATAAGGGATTTAGGATCTGATACAGATATTAAAAGTTGAGCCTTGACAAAACCTTAAGAATTGTCGGGCATGCTACCTACCAATAAGATGCTATCTTAGACAAGAGAAATCAAGACCAGTAGAACTAAGAGGAGTTAGAGGGTGACTGGTGGGTATTATGACTTTTTAGAATCACAGATAGTTCATATAAAAATAACCGAGAAGTTGCTTACCTCGCACAGGGTAGTATTTGATTGGTAGGTGCCTCTTAGTTTCCTTCTGACACAGACCTCCAGCCCTCGGGCCAAGATCCACTCATAGGATCGTTTCAAATATTCCTTGAGCCGAAGTGTCTCTTTCGGATCCCTATCGAAACCTCAAGATTTGATCCACAGGTCATTCAACTTCCCCACGACCTCCAACACGACCACGACCTTTTCCCGAAAAAAAGGGATTTCAGATTTTGGGACTCCATGAGTCCTGCTGTCGAGAGTCTCTACCTCCTCGATCCTCCGAAACTTGATATGCTAAATGGCCTTAATGGTGGTTATCCCCTGGCCAAACCCTGTTCCATGTGACCACCTTCCTCGTGACCAGAACCTACCTCCAAAGGCGCGTCACTTCGTGACTTTGGGACTTCTGATGCCAAGCATCCCGATTCTGTCTTTGGAATGGCCCAAATGTTGATCCTCAAAATCCTAAAATCCTTAGCTTCTTTCTCCTCCAAAGGTTGTGTCACATTTCATGACTTCGGGACTTCCGATGGAAAGTTGCCTGGTTCTCTGTCTGTGGGATCCCCGATATTCCAAAACCCAAAATCCTCGCCTTCATTGTTTCGCTCCAAGGATACGTCGCGCTTTCACCACTTTGGGATTTTCTAACCCAAGAGCACGGGCTCCTTGCCTTCAAGAATTCTGAAATCCTAAATCCCGATATGTCGACTTCCTCCATGTACCTTCAACTCCTTCAGGATTTCACGTTTCGCGATCCCACGATGCTAGGTTGCTCGAACCTTGCTCCTTGGACTTCCCAGTACCTGAAATAATGAAATACCAAATCAAAGGGAGATCAACAGATGTGATCCTCCCTCATCCAAGGGCTCATGTTCTTTCGGGGTTTTCTGGGTGAAGAGTTCCTACTCTTTCCTTTGCATTCCCCGGTATCCGAAATATCGAAATGCTCCTTTTTGGGGATTTCCCCGAAACTTTAATCACTGCCACATGTCCTCTCGCCGACTTTCCTAGAACCCACATTTCTGTGTTTCACCTTTTGTGATTCCAGGAGTTGCGTCGACCATGCAACTCTATCCCTCGAGTCTCGGAAGTCCGAAACCTGATCGCTGGAAGCCTCTACTCCTCGCATGATCTACAACTATGATCTACTGTGATTCGACGGCTCCTGCTTCTTCGAATTTTTGTGAACCCTAAAGTCAAAAGAATCCTCTGCTCCTCCCTTCAATGCCAAAATTCCTGAGATATGAGGATCTCATGACACACGTCCTACATAGAAGGATGGTCTCAATACCTTCGGGACTTCGTGCCCTGGGACTTCCTGTTTCCTAATTCTTACCTCTCGATCTCCCTATGTCCGAAGCTCCAATGGCTTCTAGACCTTTGCCACGCATCCTCTCCATGATGGATGGTCTCTTTTCTATTGGGAATTTGTGGATCAGAAATCCACGATGCAACGACTCCAAGTCCTAGTTGCTCCAATCCCCGAATTCCAAAACAGTGGAATTCTCCTGCGAGATTAACCCATGTGTAGCTTCTCCCAGATTTGACGACTTTCGCCTATTCGTTTGAGTCCTGAAGGCCCAGATCTATTCCTCTTGTGCAGCACTTTCCTACCTGTGCCTGGACATGAAACTTCAATGGTCTAGATCTCGTCCTCTGCTCGATCCGACGGTAGCTGTGCTCTCCCTCGAGCCTGCGCTCCTTCTTCCTGCCTTGGAATATTTTCGAATTATCAAAGGCCTCGGCCTTTGTCAACTGCTTCAAAGCCTGTGACTTCAGATTCTGTTATCATTCTTGAAACCGCTGACCCTCCTAAGATTCTCGAACTCAAACCCTCCAAAGGGTTCTCCTGGCTTTTCTACTCCTCCTTACATCTATGGGTATGTGCATGAAAGTAATACTCCTCTTGAGATTTCTCAAACTATGAACTCTGCACTACTTGCAGGTGTCTTTCTGTGCTCAAAGGAACTTTTCCTCTTGATCTTCTCCTCTTTGAAACCTTGAAAGGTTTTCCAACTTCTGCAATTCCTTGAAGAGTCACTGTACACAAAGGTGTTATCTCTTCTGAGCTTCTCTGTGCTCTTCTCTGACTTCAAAAGGGTCTCTACTTCTGCGCTCAGCCTCTTGCGATTAAGAATTGAAATGGAATCTATTCTATGCACACTCTTTGTGATTGACAAGCCTCCATATGGCTTTCTATCAACCCTTGGCTCAGGTGTTTGCCTGGTTCATTTCTTGCATAGGTCTTCATCCTTTGTCTCTTTCTCTCCTTGAAGGGATGGAAGTTCCCTCTTAGCCTCTTCCTTCTCAAGCACTCTTTGCTAAGCCTATAGGGTGTTCAACAACCTTGTGAAGGTTCTCTTCCTTGGACACTTCTCTATTCCAGAACTCAAAGGAGTTCTCTTTGTGCACACAGGAACCTGCTCAATGCCCTCTTGGCAGAGCTCTCACAGAATCCTCAATGATTCTAGTTTTCCTTTGAACTCACAATAGAGTTCTCCTGTGCACTATATTCACCTGCTCGATGCCCTCCTGGTAGAGCTCTACAAAACCCATAGTGGTTCTATTCTTCTCCTCTAAAATCAAACAAGAGTTATCTCCTTGTGCCTTCTATACATCCACTCAATGCCCTCCTGGTAGAGCTCTATAGAAGCTTCAGTAATTCTATCTTCTCTGTACCTTCCTCTACGTAGTCTTCACCTCCAAGGTATTTAGAAACCTTGGTGTTTCCTCCTTAGTCAATGACTTCACCTAGTGCACCCTCCTAGCATGTCCTTGCTCAAATTCCGCAGAATTCAGGAGTGCATCTATGCACTAGCTTTCAGAACCTGTAGCGTTCTGTCACACCCTCTTGGCATGAAGCCTCAAAGAACCCCAAACCTGAAATCAGAGAAACCATAGATAGAATAACCTATCTATCCCTACAATTTCACATCTAGAACATATAAAGAACACACAAAGACATACATAAACACATAAAGACACACATAAATGCATGCAAGAAATCTTCTCTTTATATTAATATGAAATGCCTCCTTTACAAGGTGTTCTTGAGCTCAGACTTTGACAGAGTCTTGGCTCCTTCTCTCCTCTACTCTAACTCTCTCAGAGCTCTCTTATATCTTGACTCTTCTCTATCTGCCTATATTATCCCTCTACAAATACTAAGGATATTTTTCATGAGGGGTCTCTTCGAGCTCTTCCCTCCAAGCTACCTATTCCATTCAATTACATTGAATCACATTGAATGGGTTGTCTAGTCTAAATTAGATCTAGATCCTAGCCTTACAACCATTAAAGGCCTTCTTTAACTATAGCCTGCTCAAAGGCACGACTTGGCTCTACCAACCTTACAAACATTTAATACAAATTCCAATTTCAAAATTTGAAACGAGAGGGTTGCACCTCTCCTTATTCATTGAATACGCACCATGTTGGGCTGGCTGGCTAGTGCATGGATAGGTTGGGAGTGATGCTCTTGCATCATGCTTCTCTGTTGTGAAAATTTCATGAGCTCCTGCTCATCATCTCCTCAGTGCCATTGTTGAAATCCTCCTGGATCCCAAACAGTCCTCTGGAGATTTTCATCTACTCCACTACTTTGTTGCTACTACTTCTTCCACTGCTCTGGTGCTACTGTTGTCTCCCTTTTGAATAGCTTCCCTTTGCTAGTAGCTTCTGCTGATATGACCATCAGCTTTCGGATCTTCTCAATCTTCTCGTCCAGCTGCTCCAATAGATGGCTCTGTTCAGGCAGTCTCCTCGACTGCATTTCTTCTCTACAAATGGGCAGATCATCATGATCTCCCATGTCATCCTCTTCATCCTCTGTGGCACTAAGTGTCCACTCTGTTGCAAAATTCAACTTCACAGTCCTATCACTGAGTTGTTGCTCAGCTTTTTCCTGTGACATCTCTACTGCTGCCATATCTCTTTGTGTTGGCTCAAGTCCAAACTCTCCCAGCTGCTCCATGGGCTAGTATGCTCCCCCTGCATCTACTTCCAACTTGACTTGTTGGATGTGCATTCTCCGCACTATCACCCTTCTCTCCAGGGTTTCAATCTGCTCACACAGATTAGCAAAGCTCATGTTGTCTGCCTCTTCTTCTTTTTCTGCTGCAAGATCCAATGCTGCAGTCATCTCATCTTCTTGGCTGAAAATTTTGAGTCACTCCTCAGAATGCTCATATTCCTTTGCTTGGGTAGCCTCTAATGTCTACTCCATTTCTCTGATAGTCACAGCTGGTTGTCTTTCCCCTGTTGCTACATCTGCAACACAGACTCTTGCTTCAACTGGGATCAATGGCAGGAATATCTGAATTCCTCCAACGATCAGAATGTCATTCTGATATTTTTCCTCTATCATCTCCTCTGGCTGATCTGAACTCAACTCCAAGTTCATGAAACTTTTACATAGCCTCACCTCTATTCCCCTTTCCACCTAGAAATCTGGAAACTTTCTGTTGCCCTCTTAACAGTCTATGAGATCCTCGGATCCCATCTCATTGTCCACCGGGACACATTAAATTTCCCTGTTGTCCTCCTGATAGTTTATGAGATCCTACAATGATATCATCTCATTGCCCACCTAGAAATTGGAAATTTCTATTCTACCCTCTTGGAAGTCCTTGAGATCATTCTCTGACCTCATTTCATCCTCAGCATCACTGATATTTCTCCTAGTCTCTAGTTCACATACCTGAACCATCTCCTTCTGTTCATCACTGAGGCTTTCAACATGCCTCAGCATCTCTTTAACAACCTCTATTGTCTTTTGGCCACCAATTCCCTGATTGGCCATTTTACTTTCCTCTTCATGGGCGATTCATACACCTAATGTGATCTTGCATCCTGCTGCATTTGCAATGCCATAATTTCCATCCTCACCCTAATCTCGGCGAGGTCTTTATCCATCGCATCTTTGCCTAGCTGCTGATGGATCTTCTTTCAATCGCATCTATGGCCTTCACTAGCCATTTTCCTACCTTCTATCTACCCTCCTAGAAAACCTGCTACTGTCACTCTACAACCCTGAGTGCTTCCATTGTCTCCTACAGTCCTCCCGACTATCTTCTTGACTGCTGCGTACCTGTGAACAATCACTACATAGTTTCAATGCTATGTCTTCCTCTGATACCAAACTGACATGTATCAGAGTACTCTTTCTCTTCTCGCTTCCTCTACCTACAATATACAAACAAAGTCAAGCTCTGATACCACTTTTGATGTAGACCAGCAACCCTCTGGCCAAGATCCGCTCACAAGATCATTACAAATCTTCCCTGAGCCAAAGAAGCTCTTTTGGATCCCTATCAGAACCTCAACATTCGATCCATAGGTCCTTCAACTTCCCCACAACCTCCAACACGACTACGACCTTTTCCCAAAAAAAGGGATTTCAGATTTCTAGACTCTGCAAGTCTTGCTGTCGAGAGTCTTTACCTCCTCGATCCTTTGAAACCCAATATGACGAAATGGCCTTAATGGTGGTCAGCCCCTGGCCAAACCCTGTTCCATGTGACCACCTTCCTCGTGACCACAGCCTACCTCCAAAGGTGCGTCGCTTCATGACTTCGGGACTCCTGATGCCAAGCGTCCCGATTCTATCTTTGGAATGGCCGAAATGCTGATCCCCGAAATCCCGAAATCCTTAGCTGCTTTCTCCTCCAAAGGTTGTGTCGCGTTTTGCAGCTTCGAGACTTCCGATGCGAAGTTGCCTGGTTCTTTGTTTGCGGGATCCCCGGTATGCCGAAACTCGAAATCCCCACCTTCACTGCTCCTCTCCAAGGATACATCATGCTTTCATGACATCAGTATTTTCTAACCCAAGAGCATAGGCTCCTTGCCTTCAGGAATTTCGAAATCCCAAATCCTGGTATGCCAAAATGCCGACTTCCTCCATGTCCCTTCAATGCCTTTGGGATTTCATGTTTCACGATCTCATCATGCAAGGTTGCCCGACCTTTTCTCCTTGGACTTCCTGGTACCTAAAATACTAAAATACCAAATCAAAGGGAGATCAACAGATGTGATCGTCCCACATCCAACGGCTCACGTTCTTTCGTATTTTTTTGGGTCAAGAGTTCTGACTCTTGCCTTTGCATTCCTCGGTATCCAAAATACCGAAATGCTCCTTTACAAGGATTTCCTTGAAACTTCAATCACTGCCACGTGTCCTCTAGCTGGCTTTCCTAGGACCAACCTTTCGATGTTTCACCTTTTGCGATTCTGGGAGTTGCGTTGACCATGCAACTCTACCCCTCGAGTCCCAGAATCCCGAAATCCAATCACCCAAAGCCTCCTCTCCTCGTGTGATCTACGACTGCGATATTTCATGATTCGATGACTCCTACTTCTTCAAGATTTTTGCAAACCCTGAAGTTGAAAGACTCCTCTGCTCCTTCACCCTTCAATTCCCAAATTCACGAGATATGAGGATCTCATGACATGCATCCTCCACAGACGGACGGTCTTGATACCTTCGGGACTTTGTGCCTCGGGACTTCCTATTTCCCGATTCTTACCTCTCGAGCTCCCGATGTCCAAAGCTTCAATGGATTCTAGACCTTTTCCATGGATCCTCTCCATGATGGATGGTCTCTATTCTTTTGGAACTTCACGGATTGGAAATCCATGATGCAACGACTCCAAGTCATGGCTCCTCCAATCTCCGAATTCCAAAATAGTGGAATTCTTCTGCGAGATTAACTCGCATGGAGCTTCTCCCAGATCTGACAACTATCGGCTATCTGTGCGAGACCTGACAACCCAGATATATTCCTCCTACACCACACTTCCATACCTATGCCTAGACATGAAACTTCACTAGTCTAGATCTCGTCCTCTGCTCAACCTGATGGTAGTTGTGCTCTCTCTCGAGCCTGTGCTCCTTCTTCCTACCTTGGAAGATTTTCCAATTATCAAAGGCCTCGACCTTTGTCCCCTTCTTTGAAGCCTGTGACTTTGGCTTCTATCGGCATTCTTGAAATGGATGACCCTCCTGAGATTCTCGAACTCAAACCCACCAAAGGGTTCTCCTGGCTTTTCTACTCCTCCTTACAGCTATGGTCCTGTGCGTGAAAGAACTGCTCCTCCTAAGCTTTCTCAATCTCTGAACTATGCACTCCTTGTAGATTTCACTCTATGCTCAAAGGAACTTTTCCTCTCGAGATTCTCCTCTTTGAAACCTTGACAGGTTTCCCGACTTTTTCACTACCTTACAGAGTCTCTACACATGAAGGTGCTATCTCTTCTAAGCTTATTTTTGCTCTACTCCGACTTCAAAAGGGTCTTTTCTTCTGTGCTTGGCCTCCTGCACTTTACACTTGAAACCAAATCTATTCTGTGCACACTCCTTGTGCTTGACAAGCCTCCAGATGGTTGTCTATCAACCCTTAGCTCAGGTGTTGGCCTGGTGCATTTCTTTCATAGGTCTTCATCCTCTGTCCCTTTCTCTCCTTGAAGGGATGGAAGTGCCCTCTTAGCCTCTTCCTGCTCAAGCATTCTTTGCTAAGCCTGCAGGGTGTTCAAAAACCTTGTGAAGGTCCTCTTCCTTGGACGCTTCTCTATTTCAGAACTCAAAGGAGTTATCTTTCTTCACACATGCACCTGCTCAATGCCCTCCTGGTAGATCTCTCACGTAATCCTCAGTGATTCTGGTTTCCCTTTGAAGTCACAGTAGAGTTCTCCTATGCACTATCTACACCTTCTCGATGCCCTCCTGGAAGAGCTCTACAAAAGCCACAATGGTTTTGGTCTTCTCCTATGAACTCAAACAAAATTTATCTCCTTGTGCCTTCTATACATGCGCTCAATGCCCTCCTGGCAGAGCTCTACAAAAACTTTAGTAATTCTATCTTCTCTGTACCTTCCTCTACACAGTCTTCACCTCCAAGGTATTTAGCAACCCTGGTTCTTACTCCTGAGTCAATGAATTCAGTTGGTGCACCTTGCTGTCATGTCCTTGCCCAAATTCCACAGAATTCAGGAGTGCATCTATGCGCTGGCTTTCAAAACCCACAACGTTCTGTCACACCCTCTTGGCATGAAGCCTCAAAGAACCCCAAACCTAAAATTAAAGAACCCACAGATAGAAAAACCTATCTGTCCCTGCAATTTCACATTTACAACATATAAATAACACACAAAGACATTAATAAACAAATAAAGACACATAGAAACTCATGCAGGAAATATTCTCTTTATATTAATATGAAATACCTCCTTTACAATGTGTTCTTGAGCTCAGGCTTTGACAGAGTCTTGGCTCCTTTTCTCCTCTACTCTAACTCTCTCAGAGCTCTCCTATATCTTGACTCTTCTCTATTTGTGCTATATTCTCCCTCTACAGATACTAAGGATATTTTTCATGAGGGGGCTCTTCGAGCTCTTCCCTCCAAGCTACCTATTCTACTCAATTACATTGAATCACATTGAATGGGTTGTCTAGCCTGAATCGGATCTAGATCCTAGCCTTACAACCATTAAAGGCCTTCTTTAACTACATCCTACTCAAAGGCATGACTTGGCTCTACGATCCTTATAAATATTTAATACAAATTTCAATTTCAAAACTTGAAACAAGAGGGTTGCGCCTCTCCTTCTTGATTGAATACGCACCGTGTTGGTTTGGCTGCCTGGCGCATGGCTGGCTTGGGAGCGATGCTCCTGCATCATAGTCCTCTGCTGTGAAAAATTCATGAGCTCCCTAGCGCCGCTGTTGAAATCCTCCTGCATCCCAAATAGTCCTCTAGAGTTGTTCATCTGCTCCACTGCTCTGTTGTTGTTGTTGCTTTCGCTTCTTTGCTGCTGCTATTGTCTCCCTTTTGATCAACTTCCCTTCACTGGCAGCTTCTACTGATCTGACCATCAGCTTTGAGAATCTCCTCGTTCAACTTCTCTAGTGGTTGGATCTATTCATGCAGTCTCCTCGACTGCATTTCTTCTTTGCAAGTGGGCAGATCATCATGATATCCCATGTCATCATCTTCATCCTCTGTGGCACTAAGTGTCCACTCTATTGCAAATTTCACCTTCATAGTCCTATCACTGAGCTGCTGCTCAGCTTTTTCCTGTGATAGCTCTGCTGCTGCCATATCTCTTTGTGTTGGATCAAGTCCAACCTCTCCCAACTGCTCCTTGGGCTGGTATGCTCCTCTTAGATCTACTTCCAACTTGACTTGTTGGATGTTCATTCTCTGCACTATCACCCTTCTCTCTAGGGTTTCAATCTGCTCGCACAGATCAACAAAGCTCATGCTGTATGCCTCTTCTTATTTTTTTGTTGCAAGCTCCAATGCTGTAGCCTTCTCATCTTCCTGGCTGAAAATGTTGAGCCATTCCTTAGAATGCTCATCTTCCTCTGCTTGGGTAGCCTCTGATGTCTGCTCCATTTCTCCAACAATCACAACTGGTTGTCTTTCCCCTGTTGTTGCATCTATAACACAGAATCTTGCCTCAACTGGTCTCAATGGTAGGAATATCTAAATTCCTCCAATGATCAGAATGTCCTTCTTACATTTTTCCTCTGTCAGCTCCTTTTGCTGATCCAAACTCAACTCTGAGTTCATGAGAGTTTTACATAGCCTCACCTCTATTCCCCTACCCACCTGGCAATCTGGAAACTTTCTGTTGCCCTCTTGTCCGTCTATGATATCCTCAGATCCCATATCATTACCCTCCTAGCAACATGAAATTTCCTGCAGCGATCTCATCTCATTGCCCACCTGGCAATTGGAAAAAAAATTCTTCCCTCTTGGCAGTCCTTGAGATCATTTTGTGGCCTTAGTTCATCCTCAACATCACTGATATTTCTCCCAGTCTTTGGTTCACATACCTGAACCATCTCCTTCTATTCATCCCTAAGGCTTTCAGCATGCCTCATCCATCTCTTTAACAACCTCTACTATCTTTTCACCACCAATTCCCTGACTGACCATTTTACTTTCCTCTTCATGGGCCATTCATACACCCAATGTGATCTTGCATCCTGCTGCATCTGCAATGCCATAATTTCCATCCTTGCCCTGATCTCAGTGAGCTCTTTATCCATTGCGTCTTTTCTTGGCTGCTGATGGATCTTCTTTCCATCACATCTATGGCCTTCAGTAGCCATTTCCCTACCTTCTGTCTACCCTCCTGGAAAACCTGTTGCTGTCACTCTGCAACCCTGAGTGCTTCCAGTGTCTCCTACAGTCCTCCCGACTGTCTTCTTGACTGATGCATACCTGGAATAAATCACTACAGTGCTTCAATGCTCTTTCTTCCTCTGATACCAAATAGATGTGTATTAGAGTACTCTTTCTCCTCTCACTTCCTTTGTCTACAATATATAAACAGAGTCAAGCTCTGATACCACTTTTGACGCAGA
>JASDQU010249466.1:0-10345 GCA_032191745.1 Picea mariana | reverse complement strand
GTAGTAATATGCTTGGATTTGCATGTTTAGTGGGTAAGTAAATTGATTGTCTAGCGTTCTAGTTGTTGACTGAGTTTTCCTTACCCTAGCTCGATGATTGATTGGCTCCCATGGCCTTCGATTCTCAGCATGTATTGACCGCGTTGGGTGTATTGATTTGTGAAGTTTGTGGTTTTTATTCCCTTCGTCCCTAGATCGTCAGTCCTCGCTTGAGCAGTTGGACAAGAGCCTGATCTATGGTCGTGGCTTCGACGTTAATAAACCTTTGGATCTCAACACCCTGCTTTTTGTGTGTGGATGATGAGTGAAGGACATTCTTGTTAGTCGTCTACCTCTATTATTGTCCTTGGCTGATTGTTGATTCTGCCATCTGGAAAAGACCTCTGCGTATGGATTGTCTTGTGTCCTGGTTGTCTTTTCTCTGTGCCTTGACTGATAGAACCCCTGTGATAATTCCATGACTTTTCCCATTTGATCCTCGCGTTTCTCTTACTGTTGTCTGCATTGTATTGGTGTTATGGAAATGGAAAAATGAATTGATTCCCTATCTGTAATTTTTTATTTGGTATTCCGAAAATGGAAAAACACAATGATTTCATGTATGCATCTTTTTTATTTGGTATTCTGGCAATGTAAAAGAGAAATGATTTCATGTCTGCAATTTATATATTTCGTATTCTGGCAATGGAAAGATGAAATGATATCATGTATGCATTTTTATTTATTTGGTATTCTGGCAATGGAAAAACAAAATGACTTCATCTCTGCATTTTAAATTTGGTATACTCGCAATGGAAAAAAAAATGATTCCATGTCTGCATTTTTTATTTGGTATTCTGGCAATGGAAAAATGAAATGACTTCATCTCTGCATTTTACATTTGGTATTTTGGCAATGGAAAAACGAAATGATTCCATGTCTACATTTTTATATTTGGTATTCCGGCAATGGAAAAACGAAATGCTTTTTTTGTCTACATTTATTTTTTTACTTTGAGGTGATTTTTCCCTTGAAGAAGACTTTGTCTTGCACTTAATAATTTATGTTTTTTCTTACCTTCTTGCCTGAAAAATTCGCCCCTCTCTGGACTGTATTTCGTTTTACTACTGAGGTGATTTTTTCCCTTGTTGAACACTGAGTTAAGCATTAAAATTGCTTCCATTGGATTCCTATGTATGCCCATGAATTGCAATTAAATGATGATGCATTTTTCTTATTATTGCCCAAAGAAACATTCTCTACGTCTTCCTGTTGATTGCCCACGATTTTTACCATCTTAATGTGACTGAGTTGTTGTAATTGACACAGAGTTTGATTCTTTACTGATACCACCATTTGGTTACCATGGTTAACACACAGATTATATTACCACAATTTTACTCTCACATGATCTTATTCTCTATTGTTTAAATGCCCACGATTTTTCTTTTAATTAAGATGAGATTGTTGTTTTAAATGCCCACGGTTTTTTCTTTTAAAATTATATTGAGCTTGTCGTAAATGCCGATGATTTTTCTTTAAAGCGCTTGCCTGATCTTGCTGATCTTGCCCATGATTTTTCCCTCTTAATAGCCTGACAATTTTTTCCAGCTGTCATGTATGTGTGTTGCCTTCTATTACCAGGCATTCGTCCTTTAGTTAACTGTGATTTGTTTTTATTGGAATGCTTTTCATTGCTTATGTCAGCTTGATCGATCCTTTATTACTTACCAGTTGCATTTGCATTTAATGATGGCGTAATTTCCCTGCAAATTACAGTTTAAGGCTGGTGTTTGTACCCATTTTTTTTAGCTGACTACTTGCTCCTTTAATAACAACTCTTATCTTCTAGGTGGAAAGGGATGACGTGTTTTACACAACAATTATTTAGTTTTCTTTAATGAATGACTTCTCCCTTATGAGCCTTGGTTGGTACAGTATTCATTTATTAAATTGACTTTTCAATTAGAATAGCCTTCGTGGACTGGACAACATTTAATGGTTTAGTATAACCTTTAATGATTAAACATCCTTGTATTGAACACAACAGTGTTTTATTTGTATTGCAGCCTTCCATTTGAATAGACAACCTTGATTGATTAGACAACCTCACTTCCTTCTTAGACAATTCTTAAGTTAATTAAACTTAGACTTGTCAATTCGGTCTTAGTAATGATTAAAGATGACTTGCCGATTCATTAGTAATTGATGTTATTTACATTGAAATTATTGACTAAAGTGTAATGAAGGGTTGCCGAATGGATTCATAATTGATGTGATTATGATGGTAACTTAATAACTAATCTATAATTAGACATGCTAGTTAGATCATAATTATTGTTAATTAGATAGTAATTGTAGTTATGGTTTAGTATTGGTTATTTTAGATTCGTCAATTAGATGGTAATGATGGACAATGTTAATTAGACTTTATAATTTGGTTAAACTTAAGGTCATTTGATTGTAAATTAATGCCTAATTAAAAATGTAGACATGTGAGTTAGATTTTACTTAATGTTTTTTTTTATGGAAATTTTTGACAAGTTTAGACTTGATGAGCGATTGGGGTGTTGGAAAAGTCACATAACAGTTGCATTTCTTCCCTTGAGTATCATCGTCTGGAGTCTTTTCAATTGAATGCTAGGGTGTGGTCATAATGTTGTCGTCATTGCCTTCTTTCTCTTTAAAAAAATAAATAAAATAAAATTGGCTTCGCCCGTGGCCGCATCAATGTGGTTGTTACAATACTCTTATATATATATATATATATATATATATATATATACATATCCCCTCATAGTCCTTATGACTTGGACTTTCAAATTCTTTCAGATAATATCAATATTTTGTCCTTATCAAGATCGGTGGATGGGAACATGGGTCAACACAAACCTTATGTCTAGTAGGTTCCTAGTCCTACTATATCTTCTCGTGAATCCAAAGTTCATAATGAAATTACCACAATCATTCATGGGTATATACCAATGTGATATCCAATGTTTATACCCTCTATTCAAACATGATGTGTTAATTTATGTGCTCCCTAAACTTTGTGGCATTACTTGTGCCATTAAACACCAGTGGATATTTAATCTCTACATGAATCCACTTAATGGAATTTGGTAGTGTGCATATTTGTGTCAATTAATTATCATACTCCCTTGGTGGCCCAAAAGTAATGGACACTTTGGAATAAATGACAGGAGAATACTGTTCTCCAACTCAACTTCCCACTAACATTTGGATTAATGTAGTCTTCCAACTATCCTATGGTGACATTAATGTAGTCTTCCAACTATCCTAGTCATCCAATACTTGTTCTATCTATTTAACAAATGTATTTCCCTACATTATATCCAATGGATATACCATCCAATAACCCTTCTTATCAAATGACATCATTATCAAATTCCCAATCAATCCATTACAATACTAGGTATGGATATTTGTCATCTACCATGCCAATGAACTCAAAGTAATCATAAATATTCACACAATCGAGATAAAATTCCATATCGCCAATTTGACAATGGGGAAAATGTGTGATTGGTTCACCAACTACCACTAGATCAATAAGTGGACCCAATTTGGTCATCCCATGAGTGCCCATGATTACTTTAGTAGGATGTTAACATCCAAACCGAAGTTGAGCATAACTTCTCACACTTCATATCACTGAATCAATGCATTTAAGATAAACTATTTTCCATACCTTGTTCACTGGACATGGTTTAAGGGCCTATCTTGTGCCTCTATTGGTGACTCAAAAATTAGCCCAAGGACCTCCCTTAACTTTTTTTTTTGATTTATCATTGTCTATTATCTATAGAAAACTTTTCAAAAATTCTTTGACTTCATCTTCCACTATATATACTAGTAGAATCATGCATTGGCTTAGTGGTCAAATTATGGAAGGTTTTCTATTTCTTTCATTTATAGTAACTATGTTTCTAGCATGAATAACTTCTTTCATCACCTTTATTTAAAGTAACCTTTCTTTCATAGTACATCAAACCTTGGTGCTCACTATAAATCTTGATATATGGGTCCTTGATTTGCATCTCTCATGTTTGTGATAGAATTGGCTCCAAACTAGGTGACGATATTTATCTCAATGTAGGCACAACCTACTATATTTTCACCATGGATATAAAGCTCATAATTCACCATATTATCACTACTCTATATCATGTATTCTTCCTCCCATTTATTAATCAATTGTACACAATCATGTGTATTATGTATTGTCTTTTGGTAGTACCCACATCAAGGATGATGAGGATATAAGTAAATTATTTCAATATACCCCACTTCATAATAATTACAAAATCATGGTAGGAGATGATCCACTTAATTCAATACTATTACCCTAATTCTAATTATGTCCCCCATCTACTCGCATGGTTGAATCCATTGTTTTAGAAGATCTCACAAATCCCAACATCCAACTTCTCATGTCAATTTTGTTTTCTAAAAACCTATAGGAGGCATGGAAATATCGACGGAAGTTAATCGAAAGGTAATGATTAGGTTTTAGGAAGCATGGAAATATCGACAAAAGTTCATCGCAAGGTAATGATTATGTTTTAGTAAGTATGGAAATATCTGTGAAAGTTTATCACACTTTTCCATGGTTTTGCGTCGCACATATAGCATCTGCATCTTAAATTTTTTCTCTGCCAAAATTTTTCATCGCTATTGCCAAGATTTTTCGTCACAACTTTCCACACTTTTGCGTCACACATATGGCATCTGCGTCATAATCTGTTGGTAAGTTTTTTACTTTGGCACGGTTTTTCGTCCCTATTGTAACAAAGTTTCATCACTATTGCCACACTTTTTAAGGCAAACCTATATTGAGTATGATGACACGTGGAGGGATTATTTCTTCATCGTTTCCACAAATAACTGATTCTTTGATATAGTGACAAAAAAATTTCCACAAAAAATAGCCTTTGTATTCATGGAAAGTGCGATGGATATGAGTGGAAATAGCAATGAAAAACCGTGGCAAATTTGGTCATATGTAGTAGTGGTAGTGTCGTTATTACTATGGGAGGTTAGCTCTATAGGATACCAGTGGTAGTTTCGACTATTGTTCCACCATAACAGTGCCACAAGGTAATCTTTCATACTACAAAATTCATCCTCTTCACAGTCTATTCAAAGGATGCACAGAATACCACTACAACCACTGCATACTCAACACCTTCTATCTAGAAAAAAAATAATGTATAAGAGAAAGAATATATTGTTTATTCACCTAAAATGGTTCCTACATAATTCCCTGTAAAACCCAAAGATAACAAGCTGGTGGAATAGGTTCAACCCCACCAACAACAAGTTCATGAAAACCTTCCACAGACCAAGAAGTGAAAATTCTCCAACAAGGTACACAACTCACCAAGATTCATATTCATAAGATGCTTTCCCCTCTTCCCTAGGAACTCAATGCAATGAAGCGCATTGCTTCCTAAGGGGGGAGGATTGATGCATGTGGATATTGGTGGCCACCCACCCTTTCCATATACCAATTGGCTCATATGGATAGTTTTTAGTTCAACATGTCTCTTTGTAATGGGGAAATTTCTTTGTGATTATGGGTTATCCGCTTACGGGGATGTCTTGAAGCCCTTCACAACATCTAGGTGGATATTGGTGGCCACCCACCTATTCCAATTGGATTATTTTGAAAGTTTTCATGTCACTAAATATTTTTGTATTTCTAGGGACACTTTGGGGCTCTAAACTGTAGACAGATTCATAGTGTGATGGAATACCTTTCCAATGAGCTATCACATGCCTAAAACAGAGAACGTATGAAAATGTTACAACCCTGGGAAGTTAATATACTAGCTTACCCCAATGAGGCCCACATGACTTTTGGTGTTTCATCTCCTAGGGTTAGGTTTTTGGATGTCTAGGGTTTTGGCATTCATGTTATCATAAAAATTCCTTTAGAGCCTCATTGTAAGGATATTATTGTAAATTAGTGTAGTTGTCACATCTCTTCTAAGAGGTAAAGATGTCACCATTCTAGCAAGTTTTGCACTCTGTATTTTTAAAGTCTCTTTACAATTCTTTCATTAATATAAATCAATTATTGTTGTATTTCTCTGTTTCTAGCAATTTTCATGAGTATTTCATTGTAATATCCCTTCTTTCATTTCATTCCGAAAATAATTTGGATCAACACTTAAGTGAGAATATTATTATCCTAAGGAATTACACATTACCCATCTTATTCTTGGAGTTAGCATGTTTCCTATTTTTAGTGACCTTCCATATTTATGAAATTCTCTCTCAATTAAGACATCAGTTTAATTTTTTGGATGTAGTCTTATTCTAGGAAAATTTTTCTAGTGTGGAATGTATGTTGACTTCATGGAGAGTTTCCATTTGAGTTCACACCTTATTTTTTACCTTCTCCTATAATTAGAAACTTTTGAGTTTAGTTAACTGAATTGCTAGTGGGAGTGGTTGATTTTTTAACTTGAGCATGCACATGGAAACACCAACCTAGTGTGCATTACTCATATTGTGGAGAGTTCTATATATTTTACTCATGATCAAGGATTAATACAAGGTGATTCAAGTTGGTTTCTGAGTCTCTTATGTGTGAAGTTTGATTATATTTTTCTCTCTCCTCTCTTTCTTTTGAAATTAAATAGTGTAGTATTTCTTACACACAATTAGATCTTAGAGTGTGGTTTACTACTACGGAGACAACAAAACATATCAATTAATTTTTATTAAGGAGATATTGTTTTTTCATGATATGTGGGATCATTTGAAATTATTGAAAGAAAGGGACCAATTTCTTATCGTCATTAGATCATATGCATGATGGATTTCGTGTATTTATGTTATGCCATTATATTTAATATCATCTGTATGTGATTTATTTGATTTATTTGTAGATGTTAGATGAAGAGGAATTGGTGACTAAACCCATCCACATTTTAAGCTAGTGCACTCGAAAAATTTGAGATCACTTGGTATGTCTGGTAATTGTCTAGTGTGATAGTTATAGTCTTAGTTTCACTAACTAGGAGGATGCAACTAATAATTTTATAACTTTTTCGTGAAGTTTACTGAAGAGGGAGTGCATGTGGTGCTCTAGTTTTTCCTTCTTGTTTGACGGAGTGGATATTATTATTTGAGGGAATTTGTTTATAAATGACCCAGTTTATTGACTTGTATTTTGATGATGCAAATCAAAATTTTAATTATTTGATCGATTTTAAAATATGATTTTTAATGGGTTCATTTAAATATTTATATTCTGATATGGATGAATTATATGTGGAATAATATGTTGTAACTGGCATTGTCAATTCATGTGGTTATGGCACATTAAAATGAAAATGTTTGACACATTGATTTGTAAATGATACTAAGGAATTTCCTAGTGTGACAGGAAACCATTGGTACATATTGATGTGGGATTTCATCAACATTATTATGGACTCCAAATTGAGTCAAGGTACCCTATATTGGTATATGGTTAATGTTATTCTTTAATTTTTATTATGGAGTGATTCTATGCATCGATTGTAGTGTGTGCAGTATGTGGAATATGTTTTTCAATCATTCCACACATGGGTAAAAATATTGTACAAAAATGTATGGGGTATTGTCAATACAGGAGGAACAAAATTCATGTTTCCACCTAATAACACTCATTTTCCATGACCTAGGTTAAAAATCTAGGGACTCTTTTACTTAGAGGTTTCACACTAACATCTAGGTGGGAAGCATATTTTGGCACTCAAAATGTTTGGATCAGAGGTATGAAATAAGGTGATAACCTTTCTTCTTAGTGACCATTAGTCTCTCAATAAGGGAAATAAATATTTATTTAATGGGGAATCAATAGTTGCACCATTACCCCCACCAAGAAAGTTGGATGCTTTAAGGGAATGGAAAACATGACACCTTTGGTACTTATTGAAAGTTCGCTCTTCAAGGGAATGAATAAACATGACATATTTGGTACTTATTAAAAGGTAAATCTTGAAGGGCATTAATAAATATGGAACCCTTGGTATCAGTTATGAATTAACAAGTATATAGTGAAAGATCCCACAAGAGTTTGGTTGAATGGTAGTCATCATGTACCATAGGGCATCCATCTAAGCAATACTGGGGAAACTCAACTGAAGTTTAAATTACTCCCTTTACTGAAAGTTGTTCTTGCAGGCTCTGTGATTTATACAATGATTATAGTTGTAGAAAATAGGCTCGATCTCGAGTGGCGTCTAGAAAAGAATTCTCAAGTTATTGATTTTGTTGATATAAACACAAGTATATAGTGAAAAAAGATTGATTAGAGAATGTAAAAGAGGATTTCGTTTCTATGAATGTTATAGGACAAATTGATAAGTGTGGACAAAAACTGATCTGCCTAGTTTCACCCCGAAACTAGAACAAAACAAGATAGTATACTAAGATTTCCTTTAAAAAATAGGATCCAAAACATACCTTTTAAATTTTGTATACCTGACCTCTCTAATGTGATCCCAACTTCGTCACAAGGCTTATGGAGAAGTATCTACAAAGAAACAAAGGCCAATGAAGACAAGAATAACAGATTATATTCTATATGAAACTATGTACATGATCAAGGAATCATACAATATGGAAAACTAACATTCATATAGGAAATAAAAAGGTATATATGTATTTAAAGAATGTGGAAGAAAGATACAACCAAATTCCTTGATGTTGTCAGGTTCCTTCCAATAGTTCCTTGCTTCCCACACACTTCTACTCCAACAAGTTCTGAGATTGTAAGTTTGAAGATACTAACAATCTATCTTGACAACATAAATTAGAAACCTATCATAATCCCTTCAGTTGATAATTCTCACACCAAAATTCTACTAAATCATTATCCATTTTCGAAATCTATTCTCGAGGATGACCCAAAAAAGCTAAGCTCCAAAAAATACAATTTTCTTCATGGTAACTACCCTCATTTTTATAATCTTAAAAGGATAGGGTGAGGAGGTTAGGATGATCCCATGAGATTAGGGATGTGACTCAGATCCAAAAATATCAGAGGCCACCTCAACCTCGAAACTTCTATTCTAGACGAGTTGAGAAGCTTCTCTTTTTCTTCGTATGAACAATCGTCACAACTGTAATATTGAGAAAACCGTAAAAATTTCACATGCCACTATGGTGCAACCTGCGTTGATCCTATATCATTGCACCCTTAACCCTAAGCAAGGTGTGACAATCCTTCTTTACAAGGTTTTTTACAAAGGAAAATATAATTTCATCTCTCTTGGAAAATTCATCTTCATTCTTCTTCAAGGATTAAGGAAATTGATCCTTCTAAATACAAAGGATAGGCTTACAGCATTAATGGTCATAGGGATGAAGAAAATAATGTGTAAAAGAAATCCCCCCAAAGTATGAAGTTAGAAAAGAGTGATGAATAAAATACTTTGCCGAGTGTGTGTTGGTGACAAGGAACACATAGGTTGGAAGCCTACCAACAAACAAGGAAACACAATACAAAAATATATCTTCATTGAGGTAGGCATTCCAATACTCAAAATACAAATGAATCAAAGCATAAATGTCAACATGCAAATATCTATTTCATGTAAGAAAGTTCATGGCCACCAAACATACACTATGGATCCATGCCAAAATGAATGAAAGCTAAACATAGCCACAAAAAATACACTATGAATATATGTGTTAAAGACTCAAATTTGAGCATAGACATGAGACATACACTGTGGATCTATGCAACAGTAAAATATGAATATACTCCAACGCAACATGAATCCGTCAGAAAATATTTAGGGTCTTCATCTCTACCACTCTATAGTATGAATCTAACCATGTGAATACATGTGATGGAGTCAAACATGGTATAAACAAATTGATTACTAGTCATTAGTGAATAATGTTAACAAGTTTGAGGGAAATAACCATTAATGTCAATGAATCCCAAGGTACTCTAGCACAATCCAACGGGTGTGAATCAATGAGTTGAGGTCAAACACTAAGAAAAATCTTTCGATGAGGGGTCAATGATGAAAACCCATTGTCGAAAGAGAGGAAGATTTCCATTAAGCTGTGTAAGTTCCAAGGTACCAATTAGTTTCTAAGTATAATTACTAAATAATGAGTTGGAGTCGACAAGAAAAGACTTGTCAGAGGAGGGCCTTAATGTATCCCCCATCAATGACATGAAACAGGTGAAAATATTTGAAGTAAATTGGAGTAACAAGTGATTCAAAACTGACTAAGGTATAGCTGACGCAATATGTAACATCCCGCTCTGGCGCACTGAGAACACTTATTATTTGAGGACACTTGCTCGCAAGTGATCTGGACCCTTTTG
>JASDQU010249459.1:18397-28406 GCA_032191745.1 Picea mariana | reverse complement strand
GAGATCTTCATCTTCTGCAAGAATATGTTCACGACTCTCTTCATGAGCCATACTTGGTGACTGCCTCCTTGAAGCTTGCGGTGATGATATAATCTTCCTTCTTGAAGGATGAGAACTTGGCTCTACAATTTGACCTTCTCCTCTTGTGAGTTTCAACTTTGTGAGCATCAGAAAAAAAAACACTTGCAAATAATCAAGTCTTCAAAAACCTATGCTTTGATACCAACTTGATCTAAAAATGAATAAGACTTGTATTCTTGAAAATATTTGTAAGTTTAATTCATGTGTTCAAATGCAAATGGACCAATTTTGCGAACACAATTTTTAAAGAAATGGCATATTCAAGATGCATATAAAAAATAGCAAATAACAATGAACGGAAAACACATAACACATCAAATGATAAAGGAGTTCACCCCTCTCTTGGGCTACGTCTCCTGGTCCATCTTTCAATGGATTTTTGTATTATTTTCTCAAAGTGCTCAAATATGTGCTTTATAATGCTCAAAATGTCAAATAGATGGCTCTAATGGCTTCAAAATGTCCAAAAACCCCTAACTGGTCTTTTTCAGCACCTCATTTGGCCAAAAATTGAAGAAGATAGGCTTCCTGGAAGTTCCCCTTCAAACTTGTTGTCTCTGGATTGCCAAAATGCACCCTTGCCTCCTCAACCTAACCCCCACACGCATATATGTGTAAAAACCCAGCACCGGGCGCAACCACACAACCGATGCGAATTGTAGGATGGTTACGTGCCTTAGCCCCTAACCGCCAAGGCTGAGGGCACATGGGCCACCATATGACCACGCGTATATTTAAAAAGGGCCAAAGGTTTTAAACGGTTGGAATAAGACCGGGGCTCATACGAAAATGGTCTATATGGTAAATGGTTGAAGGGCATGCCACACTGGTGGTTACATTGCAACGTATATGACCGGGGTCGAGGATAAGCCCTAGCCCGGTCCATGCCCATTTCAAAACTTATACAAATTCAAATAATTTGATTTCCATATATATTATAATAACCATATGGTGGTACGCCGGTTGGGCGGCCCTTCCCAAAGCATTCCCCTTATCTGAAGGTCGTGGGGTCGAATTCGGCCAACAACATAAATTTTAAACCAATGTCAAGGTGACACATGGTAGCCATTGATTGGGCTACGTGTCGCCATCCCATTCACCGCAAACAAGCCATGTCCTACGCCAACTGTCCACACGACTGTCTGCCACGTGTTGTATGGCCCTGCCAAATGTCGTACGGCTCTGCCACGTGTCGTACAGCCTGCCATGTCAGCGTCCGTACAGACTGTACAGTCAGCACACATTTTTTTGCCTGTTTGTCATTTTGAAAAGAATGCGATATCTCTCTCATCCGGCATCCATTTGAACCCAAACAAGTTGCATTGGGTTTGTGATGATGAGGCCTACGCTCCCGTTCAATTTGAAGCGATTCCGAGCACTTTGAATTTTGAGAAAAATTTGATCCCCTGGATCACAAGTGAACATTGTTTCCTATCAATAAAGGAATTATTTTGGTGTTGTGGTTTCATATATTGTGTTGTTCCACTGTTATTCTCTGCAATATTTATATTTTCAACTATTATAATAGGTCTCGTAGCTTACAATGTCATCACATAAAAGTTAAAATTGACTTGATTTTGTAATAACTCCAAGGTCTAAGTTCATTTTAATCATGGACAAGGTCTAAGTTAAGTTTAATCATGGACACAAAATGTGAGGCGTTATATTTAAAGATTAAAGTTTGAATCCTTATATCATGTTTTGTAGTTAAAAAAAGCATTGTAGAAAATTAAAAAGTAAAGAAACATATTTACATTACGAAGAATTTATCCTTCAAAGAATATTAATTTCTAAAAAGTTATCTACAATACAAGGAATTTATCCTCCAAAGCATATTCACTTGTAAAACGTTATCTACAATATGAAGATTTTATCCTCACAACATATTTATTTCTAAAAAGTTTTTATAAATAAAAAATTAAAAATTCATGGATTCAAATTATTTAGCAAGGTTATATAGAATTAATAATTTTTTTACTAATTGATTAAAGAATGATTATACTTGCTTGCTTGTCTAGTTTTCCTCTCCATCCTTTCTATGGTCCATGTACAAGTGTGAATAATTTCTTTTTGTTACTGGTGGAATTAACAACTAGTTGGGAACGTACTACCACTATAACCTCCATATATGCCAACGCCACCCCTCAGGGGGCACACAAGGTAAGTCTAGGGTTTCGAACCGATAACTTCAAATAAAGAAGTGCCTTAACATTACACTTCACCACAAACTATTCTACACCTCAAGACTAAGTGTATAAATAATTTAAAAAAAATCCAATAATATCTATTTTATAACATGATATTATTTTTTTTTTATACGGGCGGAATCAACAACTTGTGGTTCTCGTACTCGCGTGACATGGGGTTGATACCCTTCTTCTACCATGATAACCTCCAGGTGCGCCACACAACCCGCAAGCATGGAACACAAGTAAATCGGAGTGAGAATTGAACTTGAGACCTCCTTTACATATTTCCTTCCATTTACACGACACTTGCCAATCGGTCTTCACCCCTGTGGGATATAACATGATATTATTGACCCTTCCACTTGGATCAAAAAAATCCAATTATCGCTTTAATGATCCAACGGTTACAATGAGTCCCAATAGGATCTGATGGTTCGTATTTCTATGAACTCTTTCTCCCGCAATCCAATAACTCTTGGACTCTCTCTTTCATCCAATTATCCGCAATCGATACAAAGGTATCGACGATGCCTATAGCCTCTTCCACGATCTCAATCCTTGGCTACGCACCTACAATTATGATAGGGTCATCGATCCTTTAAATTGATCGATGATCACATCAATGATATCATTTAGAGGTTATGTTCCCCTAAGAATCATCTTCCTCGAACCGACAACAAAACCATAAGGTATGAAAACATCAATTACATAGATATGTAGAGACTATCAATACCTAATTCCATAAATACATAACATTCAAAGTAACAGAGATTCCTCACACACAATAAACATAGATTTCTTGAGAAACACTTGAAACATAGTGTCATTTTCTTCAATTACCCATATTCACGCTTACTGTACATGAATTTACATAAGGATTCAATGGCTTGTTAGACCTAAATTACATTTCAATAGGTCTCTTTCCTCTCTCTTAGCCTGATCTCACTCTGGATGGCCACCTTCTTGGCATAATTTCCACTTAATTGGCCACATCTCTTCCTGGCCTAATTTCCACTCAATTGGTCACCTCCCATGCCCTCAAGGATTACAATCATTTGTACAAGAGTGTTATTGGATAAATCCGTAAGTGCGAACACAAACTGATCTCCCTAGATCCACCTGGATCTAGAACAAAGCAAAACAGAATAGGATGCTTTCCTTAAGTTTTAAATATTGAATTTTACTAAGAGGCAAGAATCATGGACATACCTTATGATCGCTTCCTATAGTCTTTGTTGCTCCTGCTTCACTCCAGTGCTCTTGTGCAGTCAAGATCAAAACAACAAAAACCAACCAAAGTGATAGCGATATCATAAACTCAATATAAACCTATGTATGTGATCAANCCGTTGCCTTGATGTCGTAAGGTCCCTTCCAACTGTCCTTCATTCCCCACACTCTTTGACTCCAAGAATTCTGAGACCATAGATCTGATAGCTACTCACAATCTATCTTGACAAAGCAAATCTCAAAGCCACTCCAACCAAGCCAAAGCTAACAAGCTCAAGAACCAACAAAGCTAACCCAAACTCAAGCTAACTTTCTCCATGAGAACTCCTCTCCTTTTATAAGTTGAAGAAGATAAGGTGAGGAGGTTAGGATGATCCCACTAAATCATGAAAGCGAGTAAGATCCAAACCATTCGGATGCCACCTCACCATAGAAGCTTCTCCTTCTAGAAGATTCAAGAAAACGCTCATTTTTCCCACGTGCTGGAATTCTCGCACCCTAGCTATAGAGAAACCTGCAAACACCTCGCACCCTGGCTATAGTGCAACCTGCGAGAATGGGTCATTCTCACACCCTACCTATATAGCAACCTATGAACTTCCCTTTTTATAAGGTTTTTACATAGGAAAAAGCAATTTCTTTTCTCAGGAGAAGTTCTTCTCCCTTCTCTCTTTAGGAACTCAGGCCACTGACCCCTCTGAAGGAAACATATAGGTTTACATCATTAACAATCATAGGGATGACGAAAATAATGTGTAACAAAGAGGATCCTGAAACCAATTTTGTTTCAAATCCACAAACCTCTCAACTAACAATCTTAATCAATCTCCTAGGATCTGTAGATCCACAAATCACTCAAGAAAATCCACAAACTTCTCATGAGATATACAAATATCCTAAGATCTCTCAAATCCTTTCATGTTCTCACACATTTGACAATATTTACAATCAAATCCTCACTTTCACTATCAAACTCCTATCCTATGTCTCTCTTCTAAGTCATAAAACATAGGAAAATACAATAAAACAAACATGAGGGAACCAACTTCCTTAGTGAAATGAATACCCCCTGGGCCTTGTCAAAATAATGATTGATGGAGGTAGGATTCTCTTGCATGAGACACCCAAGGAAAAATATTGTTCATGATCTCATGATCACGAGTTCCTTTTGTTGAAATCCTCCTGGATCACAAACTTTATATCTCAACTTGCTTTCCTTGTTGTCTTGCTACATCATTGTTTTATGCAATTTTCCATTTTCTCTACTAATGTAGATCTTCTTTGATCCTTCATGTCTTCTCTGAGACATGTTCACCATCAGTATCACCATTTATTCAATTTCAATGTCCACCTTATCCTTATGCTAGTACATACTCTGCAATTTGTTATTTTGTTGCTGCATTTTGTTGTTGTTTCTTCTATCCATTGGTTGTTGCATTATATATTTAGGATTCTTACTCTAATTTCCATTTGTGCCATTGTTTATTAACACATCAATCTTCTCTTCCAGACCTGCAAATCCTTTGTAGCCTTCACCATTTGTATCATTAGCCAACCATTCCTCTAGAAACTTCATCTCATATTCCAAGTTAATCAATTCAACTTCCTTAAGTGTTGTAGACATTTCACTGCTAGATTCTTGTGAACATGTGCTCTTATTGGCTAGACTTTCCTTTTATGAATCTTGATTCCTTAACAATCCTTCCAAAAAATCAATATCTTCCTTCCAAATGATGAGCATTATATCAAAATTCCTTTCTTCTTCTTTCCTTTGGCTATCTCCATGAGGGAAATCTTTTCCATCTATAAGAACAAATTGTTTTAGCTGTCCTTCAATTTATTTGACAAAATGTGCATGGATCTCTTCTTGGCTATCTTTATGAGACACTCTTTCCTCATCCTTCATCACAATGTAATTATGATCCTATCTTATTGAAATGTTTTTATACATTTCTTTTTCTTCCTTCTTCCCCTTGACAGCGTCAAGTGATTCACCACCTACTATTCCTACAACCACACACAAAATATCATTTTCAAAAATATTTGGTGTTTCATCCCCACATGATCCTTCCATCAAAACATCCACATGCTGATCTAAATTCTCAAAAGAGTTCATGAGACTTCCTGCAAGTATCTCATCTTCAATCCCCAAACACTTTGTGAGACTCTCAATAGGTGTTCTCTAAACATCATCTTCTCCAAGGATGTCTCCTTGCTCTAGTTCACAATAGTGAATGACCTCCTCAGTCCATGGTCTTTGTTTGAACTCAACTCCTCTGAGTTTCTCCTTCTACATCCAAGCATTCATTCTCTACTTCAACTTCTCCCATCTTTCCCTAAGCTTCTCTTCATATAACTACATTATTGGCCACTTGACCCTCTTTTTCATGCTCCATCCTTGTCTCCAGTTCTCCTTGATATACCTCTATAGCAGTTGTCTTATCTGATTGATTTGTACTCTTCGTTGATTCATTTCTTTGTCAATATCATATTGACTCATATTCTTCCTTATGCCATATGCTTGGCATATTTCTCTCCTATGATGTGGCTTCTCTCTCAACCTCTACAATGACCATCAATATCCATTGTCTCCATTCTCTTTCTCTTGTGAAATTCACCTTGTTCACTTGTGAACTGCACTCAAGCCTTTGTAACAAGATCTCTATATTAGCATGTTATCCAATACCTCACTAAGATTCTCCTTAGCCTAGTCTTCTGATATTTATGTGGTTCTCTCTCTCTTAAAACCTCCTCTGAGCACTCCTTGCTCCTCTTGGATCCTCCATTTCTTCACTTCCTCTCTTTGATAATATTCTCATCAAACCTCAACTGGAACTAATAAGTTTTTTTCCACAATTATCCCAAGAGATCACACCTTCTCTTCCTCATGCATTCAAGAACACAACTATTTCTTCTATCATAGTTCTCCTAGCTGTCATGGCTTCTATCAAATCCTTTCCTTGTCTTCTCCAACCTGGAAACACAATATTTAAACCATAGTTAATTCAAACACACAAAATCAACATATTCAAGACTTGTTCATGATATTGACTCCTTTTGATTCATTCATCTGAATCAATTCAATTACTATTTCCTATCAGATTTTACTCAATACAAACTCCTTTGTACAAGTTTTTGCATCGATTTTACTCAAATCACACTTGTTTTGTTTCTCCCTCAAATCATACCAACTCTCTACAATATCTTGCAACTCTCTATTCATACCTCTACATCCACTTCATAACTAAATGCTTGTACCTGAAATCATTCAAATGAGCACATAACTTGCTCTGCTTCACCTCGAAAGAGCATTTTAACAAGCTCTAATACCACCTGATATCCTAGCGCATACCTCACTCACAGTTAGGAAACCTTTACTCATCTAGGTTGCACATTAAACCCATAAAGGGGTGTCCAAGGATCTATCTAAAAGCATGTAATTGGTTAAGCACTTAGATTCTTGCCTAATTCCCCTTCAACAATGGCTAGAACCATAACCCAACCTAAAAGGGTGATTGTTTTATATATAACAACTCTAAACCTGAGCTTTTATCCTTTAAGCATGTGATCAATGGACATGAACGAGTGCTTAAACACTGGGTACTTACTTCCTCAAAGCTCTTATCCTAACCGTAGATCATTCTTAGCTTGTCGCGATCAAAGGTGGAGACGCTAGCCAACCTCAATGGTGATCCAACGATCTTGTTTTAATGAGACATTGAGGTGAACGAGAGGAACGACCCGTGCAAATATAAAAATATGTCGCGTTAACAAATTTCTATTGCGCACATTAATATGGAAGAGAAACATCATGAAATCAACAAACAATCTATATTAATAGCACAACACATCCATAAAATTAATGCTCATGTAACTCCAATTTACGCTTTGAATGTCGACCAGTGATCCAACCTTTTAACTAACAATTGTATCTCCTCGCCATGTAACTCCCCTCCAACCTAAATCTATAGTTGGGACTTAATCAAGGTTTAAAAAAATGGTTGAGGTTGCTCCTTACTTCGCAATGAAATCCAATGGTCCTCTTCTGTATTGATCCCCGATCTAACGGTCATAAACAGTTCACCCTTCCACTTGGATCAAATAACTTCGAGTTGTCGCTTAGATGATCTGACGACTGTGATGAGTCCTGATAGGATCTTACGGTTCCTATTTCTCTGAACTTTTTATCGCAAAATCCAATAACTCCTCGATTCTCTCTTTCATCCAATGGTCCACAATCGATACCAAGAGATCGACAATGCCTATAACCTCTTCCACGATCTCGATCTTCGTCTATGCACCTACAATTACGATAGGGTCATTGATCCTTTACAGTGACCAATGATCACATCAATGATATCCTTCAGAGGTTATGTTCCCCTGAGACTCCTCTTCCTCGAACTGACAACAAAAACCTAAGGTCTACAAACATCAATTATATAGATATGCAGAGACTGCCAATACCTAATTCCATAGAGACATAACATTCAAAGTAACAAAGATTCCTCACACATAATGAACAAATATTTCTCGGGAAACACTCAAAACAGTGTGTCATTTTCTTCAATTACCCATATGCACACTTACTATACATGAATTTGCATAAGGCTTCAATGCCTGCTCAGACCTAAATTACATTTCAATAGGTCTCTTTCCTCTCTCTTAGCCTGATCTCACTCTGGATGGCCACCTTCCTGGCCTAATTTCCACTTAATTAGGCACCTCTCTTCTTGGCCTAATTTACACTCAATTGGCCACCTCCCATGCCCTCAAGGCTTACAATCATTTGTATAAGAGGATCCTGAAACCAATTTTGTTTCAGAACCACAAACCTTTCAACTAACAATCTTAATCAATCTCCTAGGATCTCTAGATCCACAAATCATTCAAGAAAATCCACAAACCTCTCATGAGATCTAAAACTATCCTAAGATCTCTCGACTCCTCTCATGTTCTCACACATTCGACAACATTTACAATCAAATCCTCGCTTTCATTATCAAACCCCTATCTCTTTTCTAAATCATAAAACATAGGAAAATACAATAAAAAAAACATGAGGGAACCAACTCCCTTAGTGAAATGAAGACCCCTTGGTATTGTCAAAATAATAATTTGATGGAGGTAGTATGTTCCTGCATCAACTTTGGATTGGAACAAATAATTACTTATATCCTAAATTAATTGCAATTATAACCTTTACTTGAATGCTTAAATTCCTTGATTTCATATATATTTCATCCATCTCAATCAGATAACTAATGATGAGTGAAATTTGAAATAAGTGTAATTATTTGCATATTACTAACAATAAAATTATTGTTTCTTCAAGTTATAAAAAGTGTTATCCCAACCATCCTAAAAATATGCAATTGCAATTAAAAAAAAAAAACTAATTACATTGACAAAGAGGAAAAAATGTCTTCAAATTCAAACAAAAGTGACATGTTTAAAACTAAACCTCCAATTACATTGTTTCCATGGATAAATAACATTTTCCATTTTCTTATAAACTACATGTTTTTGTAACTACCCTGTACAAATTTATTTTCATCACTATTATCCTTATTAATCCCTGGCTCAAGGCCGCAGGGACTATATAAATCGATTTCCATACTTTTCAATACTTTGCACACAATTCGATGTAGTTTTTCAACTTTTAGCCTAAGTTTTATACAATACCCTTTTTAAAACTAATCAACATCCTCTACGTTGTGAACAACACCAATAAGCAATTTCTTCCTCTTATTTGGCCTCATATAGAAGCACGAACTTAGTTTTGATGAAATCATAAGTTTAAAACTTAGGGTTATTCTATATTGTAGTACACAAATATGTTTAAGATGAATTAATGCTACATATCAGTTTAGCATTAGTTCCTTAACATTTTTTACTATCCTGGATACCCTAAATTTGTGATAAAATTTATTTACTACGCGCTGAGTTTCCAATACCAACACCGATACCTTCAGTGCCTGAATTATGTGTGGATGTAGGATGTGAACACGTTGCAGTGTGATGCCGGATGTGAACACCTTGCAGCTACGTGTGGAGGTCACTGGCTCTTCTTTTTCCCATTCTTCTCAACGCCCTGACTATGCTCTTCGTTGTCTCTGCGCACTTCCATTCCAGCCATTGCAGTGTGTTGAGAAATGTTATTACAACTATTTCACAGTCCCCTTCCGATTTTTTAGTATCCTCCATTTCCTCTTGACTTCAAAGCATCTCTTCTAATATAATCAGACCTGAATCTTCTTAATAGCTCATGGATCTTCTCAGCAAAGCGCTCCAAGTATAGTCTGGGAGTGGATTTGCCCCCTGAAACACTCCTTACCTACTAATCTATAACAATCAGGTAACATATCACTTTACAATTCTCTTATTAAATCTGGAATTTAACAATCAGGTAACATATCACTTTACATTTCTCTTATTAAATCTGGAATTGGACTGCATCAACTCTGTCCTAGTTAACAAGGTAAATTGTTTTCTGTTTTTTCCTGTGTTAT
>JASDQU010249457.1:0-16349 GCA_032191745.1 Picea mariana | reverse complement strand
ATTGGGGGCTAATGCATTATTTTCTTGGCTTAGAAGTCTGGCAACGAGAGGGTGAGATTTTCCTTGGTCAAGGAAAATATACAGTTGAGATTCTTAAAAGATTTGGGATGGAGGACTACAAAACTATGGCCACTCCCATGATTACAAATATCAAGAAATTGAACACCTCTGAGTCAGAGAAGGTGAATCCCACCATCCACAACCAATTGATTGGTTGCTTGATGTACTTGGTCAACACTAGACCCAATATCTGTTTCGTTGTCAATACTCTCAGTCAACACATGGTGGATCCTAGGAGAGTACATTGGATTGCTGCCAAACACATCTTGAGATACTTGAAAGGTACCATAGAGTATGGACTTCAGTGTGTGAAGGGAGACCAAATTAGCTTGGTGGGATATTCAGACTCAGATTGGGCAGGGAATGTGATGGATCGAAAGAGTACTTATGGTTGTTGCTTCAACTTGGGGTCAAGGATGATCTCTTGGTACAACAGGAAGCGAAAGTCTATAGCTCTCAGTTCTGTAGAGGCCGAGTACATGGCAGCAAGTCAAGCAAGTTGTGAAGCCCTTTGGCTTCACAAGGTACTTGTTGATTTGTTCATTTCTAAATTTAATCCTACAATAATTTACTCTGATAATCAAAGTTGTATTAAACTTTCAGAGAACTCAGTCTTTCGTGACAAATCCAAGCATATTGAGATCTAGTACCACTTCATCAGGGATAGAGCACAGAAAGGGGTAGTGAGGCTTCAATACATCTCCACAAATGAGAAGGTTGCAGGTATCCTAACTAAAGGATTGCCTAAAGGGAAATTTGAATTCTTCAGGGAAAAGATGGGAGTCATAGAGAACACTTTCCTCACTAAGAGGGAGTGTTATAGTGAAGAAAGGTTCTCTAAGTTGCGAGAACTCAAAAAAAAACCGTACATTTAAGTTGTCTCATCAAGAGATTAAGTCCCAACCATTGATCAAGAACTAGATCTAATGGCTGAGATTATTTCTCATTCTTTCACATGGATCAACTTCTAATATAAAAAGATGTTTGAGATTGCTATTGAATCGACTTGTCAAGGGAAAGAGGTTCTCTACTAAGGGTAATTCAAGTTAGGGCCAAGACTGAAGAGGAGAGGTTGAGCTAGGGCCGAGATCTCATCATATAGGGGTAGGATCCGTACAACCTACGGGTAGTACGGCCCGATCTGTACTTCCAGAAGAGGAGTACGTTTGATTCACTCGGCCAACGAGGAGTACGGATTGATCCGTACAACATAAGATAAAGTATTGTTGATTCGTACTATCAAGAAGAAGGGACTCGATCCATACAACTGGAGAGACCTAGTGTCGATTTGTACTTGCAGAAATCTGATTAAGGAGGATTATTTAAGATCTGTTTGAGATAAGAGATCGTCTACCCTGTACTATTATTCTAAAAAATAAATAATCTGACCAAAAGAAGTTAGCTGGGTAAAAACATTTGTTCTCATGTGGTTGCTCTTTATTCTGAATATTCTGTTTATTTGTAGCATAAATGTGCATTTTCAGATCATTGAGTTTGTTGGGATATCTATGATTTTGTGCTATAAGTTTTACATTTACAACACCCATAAACCCACAACAACGAGTTCCCATTGGTTGCATCATTGGCTATTGAATTGCATTTACAAATGAGGGTTGAGTAACCACTAGATTGTAGAGTGCATTTTTATTTGTGTTAATAGAGTTGCAAAGATGGAGTAAGCACAACTGTAGTGGATTGGTTCATAGTTGGCGTTGGTTTTGGCTCTATAATCCATCGAATTAATCCTTGCATCCAAATCTGGAGTAGGGCTCATTCATGCTTGTTGGAGAATAGCAAATAGAGAAGCATGATCTCAATGAAATTGTAATTGCACAGACTTTGAATTCTAATTTTCTACAAAGATTTGTCACACACGCGACCCCCTAAGTAGCCTTTTAAGGGATGGGGCATAAATTTTCGCTTTCCTACAACTCCCTGAATCCGTCGAATAAGGATGCCATCACCTTGTGCTCACCAAGATATTTCCAATGACTATAACCTTGTCTGAATTCGAGCTCTGGTTTGAAAGTTATGGTCCTTCGAAGTTTTTAGGGACATCATTGGCCAATCGCCATCCTCTTTGCCACGTGGCATGCATGTGGCCTCACTTTCCCCTGTACCATTCAACATGGCACTGCCGTGACCTAGGTTGCCACCCTTGGCGGTGACGTGTCCGCTGGTTGTAGGGAGTATCTCCTAGTCTTCACAAATATTGGGCCTTCGACCTTTTGATATTCTTACATAGGTTTAAAACTTCTCGGAGACCCGAAGTCCCGAAGTCTCTCACCACTCCAAGATCTACGGTGGAGTCCTATCAATCCTTAGATCTAACGGTTGGGATCTACCTGCACTTAACCCATAGTCCAAAGTTGGCAAGGGGAAAGTGGGTCCCACCTTAACTTGCACCCCATGCCACGACGCCACGTGGACCTGTTTGGTCGCGCCGCACCACCTTGGTGTACGTGGACCCACCCAATCAGGGCTTGACACTTCAGGGAGGGAGTTTTGACGTTCACCATACCGTCCTATCCTCAAATCTCTCGGAGTCCCGAAGCTTCGAAGTTCCGAAATCCAAGAGAGGGTCCCACACATGCACTTAAATTAAGGTTTATCACGAGATTTCTTTAATCCCGCTGAGTAATTAATCTCCAGCCTTCGGGCCAAAGCTTAGGTTGCATTCTACCGCGAACTCTCTAAGTCCCGGAATCCTCGAAGTTATGTAGACCATCGATCTAAGATCCTTCGGGATTCTTCTCAACCGCTCAATTGAGGGTAGTGGAAGAATAGAATAAGCGGGTGTAATAATTGACAGCAAAAGGTGGTCACTCTCTCGTGATCACTTCGGCCGGTAACACTCCGTAAGGTTGAAAGGTTGGGAGCTTGCAAGAATCGCGAAGTCACGAACACTCTCCAATTGTCCGATCAAGTGGCAATTTCGGGTAGCATCCTCACCGTTGAACCCATAAGAGGACGTGGACTAGGATCACCCCGTTGATCTATCATCATGATCAACGATGATGGGAATACTCGCGGTCAAAAGATGGTCGATGTTTAACGATAAGGCAGATACCATGATAACGGGTACGAGACCGCCAGTTGTTGATTAATCCGTTTAGTCACTGTTCCAACAGGTCGTTTTCGGAAAAAAGGTGGATGTTGTGAGGTCCCAACATCCTAAAGTCTCGGACCATCGAAGTCCTGAAGCCCGAAGGGATCAACTCCTTTTGGGCGTAGTGAAGGGTTCCAGGTCCTGATTATATGGGACTCAACAAGTCCCGAGAGCTACACTCTCGAATCATATCCGAGATTTGGTTAAGCCCATAGACTTGAACCTGTGGTAACTCAGAAGAATGGTTTGAAGGAAGCGCCTTTCTCCTACAGGACTTGGAATCTGTAGCAGGGAAGGAAATCTTGAGGGATTGACCAGTTCGGGGCTGTCCTGTAGAGTCTGTTCCGACTTTGGCTTTGTGGATTTGATCCTTGGATCAGTCCATTGGGGAAACTAACAATATGCAGATTCAAACAGAAGCCAACTCACTATCTGCCCAATTACTTTCAAAACCCATTAATCGCAGGTCTCCTTTGCTACTACATATGATTAAACATGAAACTATTGACAAAATATGAGATTTAACTTCTACTTCAAACTTCCTAGACCGCTAGGCCATCAGAGCCACAAACTCTACCATTCAACGAGATAAACAATCATGCCATCATCTAGCTCAGGAATTACATATTACAACAAAACAATCAATGTAAAATAAAACTAAGAGTCACACTTATTTGAAACTTTGGAATTTAGTTGGCAACTGCTAAAATATTTGCTCTTTTCCACCCAACCATAGGCACAGTTTGATCTTTGAGTATTCCTCAATTGGCCACCCCCTAGCTAGACCATGATGCCATGAGATAGATGGAATTTTCCTTTTTGCTCAACTACAACAAGGGACAAAGGTTACTCTCGAATTCCCACAGGGTCCTGGTGTAATGTTCCCAAGCCAAGAGGCCAAGAACATTGTTTTTCATAAATTTTTAACTATTTTCCGGCTGTGGCATTTCGTCAAACACTTTGCAGTCTTAAGTCTCATGAGTTGCGTTGGGGTTTAATATGATGGTTTATATGTGTGTTTGCAGCAATAATCAAAGAAGATATAGCAATGGAACATACCTCAACGAGATGCAAGATCAAGAACACAAGAGATAACTCAAAAATACCTCAGATCTGATATTATTCATAATAGAAGAAGACCTTGATACAATGGATCTGCAGATCTGGTACAATATAGCTAAGAGCTAGTAGAAAAAAGGAGAACTCTCAAACAAGATCAAGAAGAGAAGATACAAGCCTCTAAAGGCCAGCTGGCTACAATAGATGAATAACAAGATGAGGTCCCGACCTTCTGAAGTGCTAAACCCCAAAACTGGATAAGTTACGCTCTGCTTGAAAGCTGAATACACCCAACAATTTGGCCCTGCTGCGAGAGGCCTCCAAATACTCTGAAAATGGTTGGAAGTGTAGATAGGGCCAATACCAAACCACTGGTGAAGTCTCAAGCTGAACGGTGAAGGTATGACCCTCCAAAAAAACAATCCTCTATTGGACTTGTGCCCTCCTGGATGACTGAAACCCCAATAATTCGGCCTCCAAGGAATAAGCTGCCAAACCACCTGAGAAGGGTGCCAAAATGTAGATCGGGCCAAGGGGAACCCCCTAGCAAAGTCTCAGGCCAAACAATGAAGAACTGATTCCCCAAAAGACTGGATCCCCAATCTGTGGTGCGCCCTCCTCTCTCTGAATCTACGATGAGCTCCAATAAATAAGATGACAGAGAAACCTCCTTTGGAACAGGCTAGAAAAGGCCCCCTAGGCCATACAAATAATACCCAGAAGTCCATTTGCTCATAATCCTTCTCCTAAGTCTGGAACAAACTCTTCTCCTCAAGATGGTGCGCCCTCCTGCTGGAAACCCTCTCGAGGCTGCGCCCTAGCTCTCTCTGAGCCTGTGGCTGCTGTAGAAACCCTCTGTAACTGAATGGATCTGACTAGAATGGTGAGGGAGGAATCTTTCACCTCCGTGACGAAGCTTGGACCAGGTTGGGTGGGATCTTTCACCACCGAACTGATCTCTAGGGTTTGTTAAGTCAAAACCCTCAAAAGCCCCAAGTGCATGGGCTCACTAGCAAGAAGCCAGATATCAAAATGATAGACAACATAATGAGAGAATAGAAGCCTCTATCTCTCTTTTATCCTCCCTGCTCACCTTGTCTCTCCAAAGTGATTTTTACTTTATTTAATTGTTAATTAATTAATTAAATCACTTTAATTAATTAATTAACCATTTTACCTCTGAAAAGTACTTTATCTCTCCTTGTGGCTTCCCTGGTCACTGAAAGTCACTTCTCATCATCCCATCCTGTAGTGTTGTTCCTCCTGATTCCAATTAGCTATTACACTAAGAGGTTACTCCAAGTATTATGACCAATATGACCTCCTTAGTGAATTTAATTAACCTATAGCCCAAAATAACTCAAAATCATGGAAATCGTCGGAATGCAATGGAACCAAACCCAAGCTGTGCGGAATGGATCATAATGATGAAATAAGATGAGCGATGCAAGACGGACCTCAAAATACCCCTCAATAGTCCATGTACTCGCTATAACCTCCATCTGGCTACTCTGGTCATTATAACACTCTGTAATATAATGATGTCCCAAAGTGGGGACATTACACCTGGTAGATCAGTTTTCTATCCACCAAGCAAGGGAGCTTACTGTGATTGCTCACTCAATCACTGCATCTTTGTTTATCAACTCGATTAGAAAACACTGTCCAAGCACTCCTGTACCCAGAACAACATATGTTTCTCAGTTCTCCTCAGGACCAGAGAGCCTCCCACGCTCAGTTTTTTTCTTGAGTGGTCTCTCAACCCATTTGTGTGTCTTCTGCTCTCTGTCCACGATTTTCCTGACTTTTCTTGCCTTTCCCACCAAGATTTTGTGGGTCAGATCAAGAAGTTTCCAGACAGGTACTCTGCCCATGTTGATTTTTCAATAAGCTAGGCTTAAGCATGAAGTTCATTCCATTTTAGAATTTTACTTAAACCATAGACAATTTGTTGCAGCAACCAAGATCACAAGAAGAAACACCATGCACAAGTACACAAGAAGTATCCTGGGAAACCCTTCTCAACAAGGGAAGAAAACCTAGCCAATCCTTTGCTATATTCTTCAAGAGAAAGACCTCCACCACCAAGAAAACCTAGCACACAAAAGGGTGCTCACAAACCCTAGAAAACTAGCACCCAAGAGAGGTGCGCACTTTTCCCAAGTAGATGTACTTGCTGAAATTTCCAAACACACACAAAGATATGTTTCCTCAATGGGGAAGTTACCTTTACTTATACTAGATTGAACCTGTCAACATAAGTGTCTATTGGCACAACAAGGCTGACCTCTCTATCTCATAATATAATTAATATTAACAAGATTAATTATCTTTTACATTAATTATCAATCACATTAAGATGGGGCAGACCTGTACCTTTTACAGTTGCAATTAGGGTTACAGGCAGGTCTAACTCTTGAACAATATAGCAAGGGATCTTATACACCCACTAGTGCTCATCCACTAGGGGCACATCCATAGGGATGTCCATATTTCTGGCTCACTGCATTACACAGAAGAACCACTTCTTCACTAGTGTTCAACCACTAGGATCACGTTCACCTGTGCTCATCCACATGCATGTCCACTCAACAGATCTTGTTTCCCACTGCATTACACAGGAGAGTCATTTGGAGTTTCTCATCAACTCTTCTGCTCAGAGGAGGCTAATACATCATCTTCATTTCTGTTCTCATGATGATGCACCCAACACTTTGGGATTTCACACGTTCACCTTGTGCTCAGCCACAGACACGTCCAACTTAGCAGATCTCCTTTCTCATTGCATTACACAGGAGAATCATCTGGAGTTCTTCTCAACTCTCTGCAAGGAGGAGGCCATCTCTATGTTCCAACTCTGTCTCAGATAGGATCCACACACCCGTCTCAGGGGCTCTCTCTCAGGTTTGTGTCCTAGAGAATGTCTCACATAGCTGCAATCATCAACAACCCATCTTCTCATTTACTCTTGAGAAAGACTTCCCAACCACCAACTTGACTGGTGATTAAATTTTCTGGGCTAGAAGACTGTTCTGGGTCTGAGCAATTTATATCCAACAATGTACTGGTTTGACAGGGTCATCTCAACCATCACTGGTTCCCCTTACCATCCCCTCTCATGCATCATGATCCATACTAGCCATTGCCTTTTAGCAGTCATGCCACAATTTTCCATTTCTATTTAATAACATAAAATATACATATCTATACAATATCTTTAATAACAAGGTTCATTGTCTTTCCAAACTTCTCATGATGGGTCTGTCCATAGTATTCTATCCAAATATAATTATATTTACAAGTTGGGGGAAACATGGGTATTGCAATTCCCTCCCCCTTAAAGGAACATTGTCCTCGATGTTCTACCTGTTGTTGTGGTGTTTATGTACAACAGTGAACAAAAACGAGTATGCTTGTTTCATGGCATCCTCCAATTCCCATGTGGCCTTATCTGGACCAAAGTGTTTCCATTGCACCTTGACCTGTGCAATGGTTTTGTTCCTCAGTGGAATGTCCTTCCTATCTAGTATGCATTGGGGTTTTGGTAGGAATTCTCCCTCTGGTTCCACCTGGATCACATACTAGTCAATTATATGATTAGAATCATGTACATATTTCTTCAACAACGAAACATGGAAAACATTGTGTGCTTTCACTGTGGGAGGAAGTGCTAGTCTATATGCTATAATTCCCACTCTGTCCAAAATTTCAAAGGGTCCAAAAAACTGAGGTGTCAGCGTGGCAAAAGTTCCCATTCTTAAGGAACTTCTTATGGGTCTAATCCAGAAATACACATGATCCCCTACTTTCAACTCCCTAGGAGTTCTATTTTTGTCTTCATAGCTCTTCTGCCGGTCTTGAGCCACCTTCAGATTCTGTCTTATTCGAACTACTTGTTGTTCCATTTCTTTTAATAGGTCTGGCCCGAGTGTTATTTTGTCCACTGTGTTATTCCAGCTGATTGGAATGTTGCATTGCCTACCATAGAGAGCCTCAAAAGGACTCATCTTCAAGGATTCCTGATAGCCATTGTTATAAGAAAACTCTACTAGTGGTAGGTAGTTTTCCCACTTCTTAGGTTGATGCATTACATGCATCCTTAACATGTCCTCTAGCACTTGGTTTACCCTTTCTGTTTGTCCATCAGTTTGAGGGTGATAAGCCATACTAAATAGTAATTTAGTTTCAAAAGCAACAAACAAAGATTTCTAAAAGTTTGAAGTGAATTTTGTATCCCTGTTTGATATGATCTCCTTAGGTATGCCATGCAGTCTAAATATATCTTCCATGAAAATATTGGCAATATCTATCGCCTTGCAAGTTGACTTTACGGGGATAAAGTGAGCAACCTTGCTAAGCTTGTCCACAACTACCATAATAGCGTCATTCTGCTTGGTTGATTTAGGTAGTCCAGTGATAAAATCGATGGAGATGGTTTCCCATTTCCATTCTGGAATTGGTAGGGGCTGCAACAACCCCGTTGGATGTCTGTGCTCTACCTTAACCTGCTGACATTCTAAGCACTTAGCCAAGTAGTCAGCTATAACCTTCTTCATTCTCTGCCAATAAAATAGTCTCTTGATGGCTGTGATCATTTTCTGATGACAAGGGTGACCCGTGTATGGTCTTTTATGTAGTTCACCTAGTATGAACCTCCTCAAGTTGTCACTATTTGGAATATACAACCTATCTTTGTAAGTTAGCAGACCATCATTCAACAGTTGGTAACCATCATACTTCAGCCGTGGGGGATCTTGCTCTAAGTATGATTTCACAGTTTTGAAAAACTCATTCGCTGCCTGTGCACTTTTAACTCTCTCCTTGATGTCTGATTCACAGGTACTTACAACTGCTAAATGAATCACTTTCATACTTCTACTGAGGGCATCAACCACTCTGTTTTCCTTTCCCTTAATATGTTTGATTTCAAAATCTAATTCACTGAGGAGGGCCATCCACCTAGCTTGTCTAGCATTGAGTTTGGGTTGGTCAAACGAGTGTCTCAACTCACAATGGTCAGTCATAAGTACAAATCTTTGGCCTAGGAGGTAATGCCTTCACATTTTTAAAGCATGAACTATGACAACCAATTCTAGGTCATGTATCACATAATTGATTTCATGTGCATTCAATTTTCTGGATTCATAACAGATTACATGCCCTTCTTGCATAAGGACTCCTCCGAGTCCTTCTTTGCAAACATCTGTACACACCAAGAAGTCCTTATGTGGGTCTGCAATTTTCAGTATTGATGCATTGGTTAAAAGGTTTTTCAGTTGGTGAAAACTCTCTTCACATTTCGTGGTCCAAACAAATTTAACTCCCTTTTTCTGTAGGGAGGTGATTGGGCAACCAATCTTGGAAAACCCATTTATGAACCTTCTATAGTATCCTGCTAGGCCCATAAAGGATCTGATATCAGAGACATCCTTTGGTGTAGGCCAATCCATAATGGCTTTGATCTTGTCAGGATCGACTGCCACTCCTTCCTTAGTGATGACATGGCCTAGGTAATGGACTTGTTTTTGGAAAAAGTCACACTTACTAAACTTAGCATAGAGCTTGTGCTCTCTTAGCACTTGAAGCACTAACTTGAGGTGATCTTCATGCTCTTCTCTTCTCTTAGAATAGATCAGAATGTCATCTATGAAAACCAACACAAATTTGTCCAAGAACTTGCTGAACACATTATTCCTTCAACACATAAAGGTGCCTTGTGCATTGGTAAGCCCAAATGGCACCACCACAAATTCATAGTGCCCATATCTTGTCCTAAAGGTTGTTTTGTGGATGTCTTCATCTTTAATTCGGACTTGATGGTATCTAGACCTCAAGTCAATCTTGGAGAAAATTGTAGCACCCCTTAATTGGTCAAACAGGTCATCAATTCTTGGAAAGGGATACTTATTTTTAATTGTCATCTTGTTGAGTTGCCTGTAGTCTATGCACAACTTGAGTGTGCCATCCTTCTTCTTCACAAATAAGACTGGTGCTCCCCAAGGAGACACACTAGGCTTTGTCCAACATCTCCTTCACTGTAGTTTGAGTTCAACTAGCTCTGGTGTACTCATTCTATAGGGTGCTCTAGACATTGGCACCGCTCCGAGTACCATTTCTATTGAGAAATCAATGTCTCTTTTTGGAGGTAGATCTGGTACCTCTTCTGGAAATACATCTTTATACTCTCTCAATATAGGACGGTTCTCTAGGCCAGATTTACTGTCCTCAACAGAGTTCAGTACTTGTATTGCATACGAAGGACATCCTTTTCTACAATACTTCTTCACTTGAAGGGTTGATATTTGTCTCATTGAGACATGCTTTTGAATTCCCTGTAGGGTGCTTTTCTTCCCTTCCTCATCTTCACACTCTAATGTTTTATTATAACAGTCCAACTTGGTTTTATGGGCAGTCAACCAATCCATGCCAATCAACATGTCATAAGATCCTAAAGGGAGTATGTTTAGAGTTGCTTGGGTGGGAAGCCCATTCAGAAGGAATTGGCATGCTGGAATGACTTATGTTACCTTTCTTTTTGTTCCAGTGGCTAGTTGTACCAGCCATGATTTAGCATGTTTTACTTGCTGCAGTTTACATTTCTCAATAGTTTGGGGGGCAATATAACTCAAATTAGAACTAGGATCAATTAAAATGGAAACAAGATGGTTGTCAATCATACCTTCCACCTCCACCACTGAAGCTTGGTGATCAACTTGTGAATTATCCAGGGCTGCATAAATTTGTGGCATGCTCCTAGCCACATCATTGACTATGGTAGCTTCTTAGATGTTGTAGATGCTCCCATTGTCTTGCTGTCTATGGGGGCAATCCCTCAACAAATGTTCTTCTTCGCATCCCCAACATTTCAATGGTTCTCTCCTTTTATCATCAGTCTTTCCTGGGACGGATCCAAAGGGTTTATTTCCACTTGGAGATGGAAAATTTTGCTGATACACACTTTTAGTAGGAAGGCTCATCTTAGAGCCTTTCCCAGGGTTCCTAAACCTTGAAGGTTTAAACCCTTTCTTTTTGAATCCCAATTTGCTTTCCTTTTTCTAATCCTTATGAGGTTTTGCCTTGTTCTTGAATTGCTCATAGCAATACCTTGCCTTCCGAATAGTGTCTAAAGTCTTAGGTTCGTCAAATTCAATTCTGTCTTAAGAAGACTAAGGCAACCCATTAATGAATCACTGCATCTTTACCTTTTCATCCTTTATGTAGGGCACATACCTCATCAGCTTGAGAAGTCAAATTCAATTCTGTCTTAAGAAGACTAAGGCAACCCATTAATGAATCACTGCATCTTTACCTTTTCATCCTTTATGTAGGGCACATACCTCATCAGCTTGAGAAATTTGTTGATATATTCATCTATGGTGAGCTTCCCTAGTTTGAGTTCATAAAACTCCTTGGCCTTTTCATCATAATACCTTTCAGACATGTACTTCTTAAAGTATTTCTGAAATTGTTTCCATGACAACTCCTCATGAATTCCTTTCACATTTCTAAGGTCCTCCCACCAGATGGAGGCCTTTCCATTCAAGTTAAATATGGCTATTTGGGACTTTGAGTTCTCAGAGTAGTCATGGACTCTAAAGTACTTCTTTAAGCCAAGCAACCAAACTTCTGCTTCTTCCCCCTTTTTAGTTTCTCCATCAAAAGTGGGTGGTTTGACTTTCTTAAACTCTTAAGGGCCATAGCTCTTGGAATTGTTCCTCCTCTTTCTTCTCCTCTGAGAGCGTGAACCAGTCTCACTGCCAGACAGTTCCTTGGAGTTGTCAGTTCCCTCACTAGAGGATTCTTCAGATGAATCCTTGACGTTAGCATGCCTTTTGGCTCCATGTTGGGCCTTCTTTGAGGTGCTTCTCCTTGTGTTGCTATTTTCAGGACTATGCTTTTGTATTTTAGGTGGATTTTGGGTTTTTTTAGTAGAATGTCTATCCACATTACTGGATGCTGTTCCATGTTGTAGTTGCCTTTGTGTGTCTGATAGGCTTTGCAACAAAACTGCATTTATCTCAATTTGTTTTTCTTGTTCTTTTATGAGCCTCTCATTGTCTGCCTTAAAACTTTGTAATTCTGTGATGAGGCTTCTCACAGTTTTTGCCAAATCCGAAGGGGTTTCCACCACTCTCCTTTCATCAAACCCCTCTTCTCTGTTATGGGAGCTCTTTCCCATCTCATGGTGTGTCACCATCCTTTATGTCGTAGTTTTCCTTGCTATCCACTCACTGTTTATGTGTTGCTCACAACATTTTCTGTTTGTTAATTATCCACTAATTTATAAATAGGATAGGTAATTTTGTGAGGTGAAATCAGCTACAACATTTAGCATGTCACAACAACATTCAGTCCATATTTAAACATGTAAAAACAACAGAATGTCTCATTCCTCCTTTCATTGGTAAAGTTCAATAAGCTCTTATGAATGGGGTAGTGTAGGGTTCCCTCCCTCTTAAAAGTTCTTTAATGATATTTATTAGACTCTTTCACGAGCCCAAGCAGGCCAAGTGTTGTTTTCTGCTCTGATACCACTTTGTCACACACCCGACCCCCTAAGTAGCCTTTTAAGGCATGGGGCATAAATTGTTTCTTTCCTACAACTCCTTGAATCCTTCGAATAAGGCCACCATCGCCTTGAGTTCACCAAGAGCTTTCCAACGACTATAACCTTGTCTGAATTCGAGCTCTGGCTTGAAAGTTATGGTCCTTCGAAGTTTTTCGGGACGTCATTGGCTAATGGCCATCCTCTTCGCCATGTGGCATCCACGTGGCCTCACTTTCACTCATACCATCTGACATGGCACTGTCGTGACCTGGGTTGCCACCCCTGGCGGTGACGTGGCCGCTAGTTGCAGGGAGTATCTCCTAGTCTTTGCAGATATCGGGCCTTCGGCCTTTCAATATTCTTACGCAGGTCTAAAACTTCCCGGAGACTCGAAGTCCCGAAGTCTCTCACTACTCCAAGATCTACGGTGGAGTCCTATCAATCCTTAGATCTAATGGTTGGGATCTACTTGCACTTGCCCATAGTCCAAAGTTGGCAAGGGGAAAGTGGGTCCCATCTTAACTCGCACCCCATGCCACGTGGACCTGTCTAGTCATGCTGCACCACCTTGGCATATGCGGACCCACCCAAGTGGCCCATGTAGGAACTATTGCCAATACTATAGATTGATTGGACATTGGGAGGCCAAATGTTGGAGGCTTCAACTGGAACTCCATTCAATGACATATTGCATCAACAAATGTCATCTCTAGCCATGAGATGGTTAATAAGCATATGCCCAAGGCAACCCCTATTCAGCACTTATCTTCCATCTTGCAACAGAGGCACCCTTTCTTGGAGATTTGCTGGAGGATGCTTGAACGCAGGGAAGAAGACGATTGAAGGGAGTTGAGGTTTTTGGGGACCAAAAGCCTACAGATGGGGAGGTGTGATTTGATTTGGATCCTCGCCAAAATCTCTTTGTAAACTTTGTAATTAGCATTTAATTGTTTTTGGAAAAGTTGAGAAAATGTTCAAAATTCCCTTCCAAAATAACCCATTGAAAATGAAGGTTGTGATGAAGAAGAGCATTGAATGGAACACAGAGCAGGAAATGAAGGGAAAAGCAGTTTACTTGATGATCGAAGGAGAAGAAGACATTGAGTCTGTCCCATGATGAGTGAAGATTGTTGTTAAGCCATGGCCATCTGCAAATTTTCTGCTAGTGAGTAACATTACACTAAATCTATATATAGGTCACCTATTTGTAATCAACTTACTGCTTAATAAAATCCTCAATCAACTTGGTTTTTTCTTCCATTTGGGTTTACAGGGCAAATATGGTGTCTATTTTGCCTTGAATGTTTGATATTTTTGTGTTTGTGAAAAAAAAAATCTACGTGCGAGTTAGTGGAAGCTCTTCTCTGTACTTAAATTGCTATCTATAGTTGAATCAGTGGTTTAATGGTGAATTCCCACTGTGGTTCTAATTGTTTCACTCTGAATTTCACTCTCCATTAGAATTTTAATGAATGCCAATAGCTCTGGAATGACCACCATACGCATTAGTTCTGGGCCGTGCATAGCTCAAGATGGTTGTATCCCTCTGTGACAAGTCGTGCAATTGGTTGTGATTCACTAGATTGTTAATTTGAATGCAACATTGGTTACAGTGCCCATAAACCCATAGAAGCGAGTCACTGAGTTCCCATTGGTTGCATCGTTGACTATTGAATTGCATTTACAAATGAGGGTTGTGTATGCACCACTAGATTGTAGAGTACATTAGTATTTGTGTTAACAGAATTGCAGAGACAGAGTAAGCACAACTGAAGTGGATTGGTTTTGGCTCTAAAATCCATCCAGTTAATCCTTGAAGCCAAATCTGGAATAGGGCTCATTCATGCTTGTTGGAGAATAGCAAACAGAGAAGCATGATCTCAGTGAAATTGTAATTGCACAGACTTTGAATTCTAATTTTCTGCGGAGATCCGTGTTAACGAAACGGACAGGTTGGAGGCCTTCCATTTACGGATCAGTTTTTCTCTCCCTGCTTGAAAACATGGTTCCATGAATAATTCAAAAGCAGTGTATATGCCACTTAATGGCAGAAAATTTTCCATCTACCTTTCATTAAAACATGGGTCACGACTCACAAGTCACCAAAATCATCATAAAATGGTGACTTTGTCTAAATTTTATGAGTCTAAAGATCATTTCCGACACACACAAAGACATAAAGAGCTCATACAATTTAAAGCATATGTAGAGCCCACTCATGCATCTCAAAAATTAAAATAAATCACAACAATTACATGCTTTCGTATGACCGACATATGTAGACCTATGTACAAATTAAAAGAACAGTTCATATAAACCAGAAGCATAAGCTCAACCATAACATACATGCATACTTTTACTGTAGCCGTTACAACCAGAGTACATAATTGGGTACAGAATCACCCTGAGGTCCATGTTGTGCAATGCATTACTCTGATTGACCTACTCTTTCAGTGTTCACAATAGTCCTGACTCGCAGCCTGGCATTTCTCTTATACCTTAACCGAACATTCATATACACGAACTTAACCTGCTTGTCTTTTCTCCCACAAGACTATGGTCCAAACTTGACTGCTGAATACCTAGATTTCAAAGTAGAGAATGCTCACTATCACCCCAGCCTGCCTTATGCAGTGGGTTTGGAGCACAAATGGGATTGTTCCAATCATTTAAGGCGGAAGACCCCTCTGATCATGAAAACTTCAGCATATCAATCCATTACCAACTCCATGCTGTCTTCCATTCTAATTTAGCAGTTGGTATATATTTTTGGAAGGGTTTTCAGCACTTGTTATCATATTCTATTTTAATCTAGTTAGTAGCATTCATAGATGTCCTTTGCTTCCAGCAACAATTTATCTCTCTAGTAGTTCTTGCAGGTAGATTCCTCTGGTAGCCTGCTGACAAAAGTTTTCTTCAACAGCTCAACAGTACAAATTTGTCATTTAAAGTCTTAAAATTTGAAAAAAGAGTTGATATTATGAAGATGGATATTACAGTTAGGGCATTTCAGATACTATAAAGCTGTAAGAAAACCCTCATTTTTATTAGCACATAGAACCATAGTTTTTAAAACCGGTTCGAGTCGATATCAACCCGGTAAACCGGCCGAGCAGATAGCAGGCCGAATCAAACTGGCTATCGAATCGGTTCGGTGAAGTGTAAACCTGTGTTCTATGAAGTATGAGCCTGATCTTCCATGTATCAATTTTTTGGTAGACTGGATAATAGTGACAAGTTTCAAACAGCAGTATAAGAGGTAATTGATGAGTTTTTGTTAAATTTACATGCAGCAGTGAGAGCCATTCTCCTGGAAGATGGATAAGACCCCAGACAAGATCTAGGGCCCCCAGTGCACTCCTGGGGTATGTGGTCCGGGACCAAATTGATAAAGACCCTAGACAAATGTCTAGGGCCCCTGGACTGGGTCCAGGGTAACCATGCCTGGGGCATGGGAGTCTTGGTCTGGGACCAAGCATTTGAAGTCCCTAGATATGTCTAGGGCCCCTGGATTGGATCCAGGGTACCCATGCCTGGGGCATTGGGTTCTTGGTCTGGGACCAAGAGATTGAA
>JASDQU010249454.1:14210-25093 GCA_032191745.1 Picea mariana | reverse complement strand
ATCCCATATCCATCTAGAACTTCAGAAGGTAGCAGGCCGTACTGTTCTTGTGTTTCCAGCAAGGGTGTACCATCATCTAGAGGGAGGTTCGATCCAGCTTATCCTGAGGGCCTGGGGCCATTCTGACAGTTGGGTTTTGTTTATAGGGGCAGGACCATCCGTTTGAGGGCATTTCTGGAGGGTTATAATCATTCTACATTTGTCTGCAGATTGGGACATCTTGGAGCCATAAGGGACGTCCTGTGATTCAGTAAAAATCAGATCTAGGGAGATCTGCTTGAGATCTGAGTCCGAAACTTCTCCCACGGGATTCTCATAGCCCGATCTATATTCTTGGAGAGTTTCAGAGCATTTGGAGGCCTCCTTCATCAGGGCCAAACCAACTAGGGTTTCAGTCATCTAGTGGGGCACACCATTCAGGGAGGAATTCAGATCTACGAGGTTTGAGAGTTGATTTGGGAATTTGGACATCTAGGTTGTCCTTACAGTTGCTCGATATATCATTTGGCATACTTCTCAAGATGATTGGACACTTTTGGTAGCAGGGCAGAATTTTTGAGGGCTTCAACATTCTAGCAGGACGTGGCACTTTCCACCTTGGAGGTTGAGCATTAGTATGCCTCAGATTTGCTTGATTCAGTCTTTATTGTATATCCACCCTTTGGAGGCTTATTTTGTATTATTGGGAGCATTTTGTAGTAGCTCATATCTATTGCTTGTACGACCATCTGAGATTTATGCCAGATCAGCCATCTATTGTATTGATCTTACATTGCTCATAATAAAAAGGTCAGATCTTTGCTTGTGCTTCTACATCTTGAATATATTGTGATCTCCATGTGTTGATGAATATTGTATAAATTAGTAGTAGTTAGTGATTTCAAGAAAGAATTTGGCTTGGGATCATTACATGAGTCAACCACAATCATCAATCTTCGAGGCTATAAGAATCGACGATCCTGACTAATTGAGGGATTGGAACTAGCGTGATATTTAATTCTCCTTCCGATCTTCACAATATATCTCTGTCGTTGATATGGCGATTATGCATCCGACAGTCTCAAATCAATCCGACTTAATCTGATCACTTGTTGGATCAACCATAGTTGTCGATATCTAAATCTATGAGATCTAGTGATCTAGACCAATTGTGGGATTCAAACTAGCGATATGTTTAATTCTTCTTTCACTCCCTGCAATTCATCCCTGTCGTTGATCTGGCTTGTAGATCCGATGGTCACAATCCTCCAATGGTCCTCAAGCCCATAGTCACTCATATGATCGACGTCCGTTATATGAGATGATCAACACCATCAATTTCTTGATCGGACGACTGCTGAGGCTTCTCACCCCGAGCATACGCTTTTCCTTCCGATATTTGATCTCTACATACTGTTCGCTCCTCCTCCTGAGCTTACATTTTTTATTACGAGATTTGATCTATGCTTACTGTTAGCTCCTCCTCATGAGCTTATGCTTTTCCTATTTTCCATCGTCTCTGCTATTCTTTCCATTAATGACAAGCACACTCTTCCTATAAAATATGCCAACACAAAGGACAATTGATCAATTGTCACTATTTTCCCTTCGTGAGAAAAACATAAAGTGTGGAAAACATACGACACGACCACGGTCATGGCATGAGTCCAATTATTCCCTAGTAATAAATTATAGTGAAGGGGTGCATCAACCACCTCGACATCAACCTCCACTGTCTTTCCACCTAACTAGACTGCAAAAGAGGGAAGAATTCCATGGGGTTGAAAATACATTCCATCAAAAGAGGTCAACATAGTCATATATTGGGATAGAATCGAAGAGCCAATGGATTTCCAATAGGTTAGGGACATCACACACATTGAAACACCTTCATCAATTACAGTGCCTTTGATGGTATATTTCGTGTATTCCACATGGATTTGAAAGGCCACGTGGTAAGGCAAGTGAGGCTTGCCATCCATCCAATACGTCAAACTTAATAAACTTTGAGCCACATAGTTATAGAGCTCCTAAAGAAGATAACAAGGTGTTCCTCTATGAAGGACATGTCTGGAGAACCTACAAAGCTGACATCACACAAGGGGTTTGACCCAAATATTCGACAATCAAATTGTTCTGAGCAACTTTGGCATTAGGATTGTGGGCATAGCATTTTAGTACTCCTTTAAGAATACAAGTCATAGGCTCTGGTTTTTGATCTACAAAAGTGTTTCCAGAGGAGGGGAAGACTCTAGACCTGTAACAGTCTGTGAAGAACTGTAATCATGAGATCAAGTGGCTACATCAATCCGAGATTTGACCATATTAACACATAGATGGTCACCTTCATGTGTCGAGGGGTTTTGAATCCTGTTCGACGGATTTTCGGTGTTGGAGGTCTCTGAAGCCATGTGCTGATTATGAAAAAATAGATTGGTCAACACAACAGGCGGTTGCGATAAGATCCTCAAGGCTTCCTCAATTTTGGGGCATGGGTGGGTGAGGTGGTCATCTTTACAAAGTTTACAAGGAAATTCCACCTTCCATTTTTCTTTCTTTCCCTCACCAACATTATTATTCGATATATCATTGTTAGAGTCATCCTTGGATTTTTTATTATTTTTCCCACCCTTACGATTATTACCTTGTCCATTCTTTATATTCTCTCTTGGTTGTTGGTCACCATTTGGGTTGGCTGATGATTGTACAAAATGCACACCTGCCGACTGAGTGGGAGTGGAGGATGAAGCTAAAGATTGTCTTGCTACAAACTGGCTTAGAGACAAATCCTTCAAATGGTTCATCACTGAGTCTATATACTTAGCATTTGCAGGGCCTATGATGCCATCAACATGAGGCCTGAGATTTTGTCTAGGGTCATAATTCAACTATGGCACGTCAGGAATAATTTCATACAACATCCTATATTGAGCATATATGAGGTCGAGTTGCCGGGCTTTGAAAATAGATTCTTCCTCAGATGTTACTATGGATGTAGAAACATCCTTCAAAATATAAGGCAATAAGGACTCAAGGAACCACTCCAACAGAAAATCTGGAGGAATATAGGCTTTAATCAACCTCTTCCATCTACGCCACTCTTGGATATGGTCCGAGATATGCGTGGCCTTATCTTGGTGGAAGGCCGAAAAAATTTCTATGCCAACATAATAACAAACCGACAACTAGAAGTGGTTGATAAAGACCAAAATCATCTAATTAAAGTTTCCATACATTCCCCCCAGTAGCTCAATGTAACATTTTTCTATGACCCCCATGAGGGTGCATTGAAATAGTATCAAACTAATAAAATCGTCATTAAAAGAATTGGATAAGCACCAAACATGAAAAGTAGTAACATGATCACTTGGATCCTCGCTAGTCTTTCCTTGAAATTTTGGAATGTCCGAAGGAAGATTGGCCGGGATGGGGGGGCATGATAGATCATGACGCACCGAGTCATTCACTAATATTGAAAAATTTGGAAAATTAAGCATGACCAGAAAAGGGATCTGGGGTTGCTGCGTCTGAGCCCATGCTCCCAAGAAACATTGGTGTTGAGGGATTGTATGCCATCCAGGGTTCTAGTATACACCATGGCCCTGTGCAGTAGGGTGATATCCTCCTCCAAACTGATTCATAAGAGGTTTTATGGGCACCATACCTGCAGGTTCGACGTAGTGAGGGTTATAAACATTGCCCCTAGCTAGAGGAGCTCCAATCTGGGGGTTTCCCATAGAGTGAAACTGATTCCCTATGGGTGGAAATATGGAGGATAGAGGTGGATTTGTCATAACAAATGTGTTTGTTGGAATCGACATGGAGAAAGAAGGAGGAAAGGACAAAATATAGGAAGTATCTTATCCGTCCGGTTGAGTACTCCATCTAGGAGCATTGAGACTGGGATTAGACCTGATAGTAAAAGGAGGTTAACCTCCTACCATAGGATTCATTTGGGGAATATGACCTCCACCAAATGAGAGAGGAGTATGCATAGGAGCCATGCCCCTAGGTCCAACACTAGGATTTTCATTAGTTGCTGGAATGGAGGATGAAAGTAGCGATGTCATATTGGGCATACCAAAAGAAAAAGGGTTAGAGATCGAAGGTATGGACTGAGAATTGTACCGAGGCATATCAAAAAGAGACCTGAAATGGTTTGTTTCTATGGGTCAAGTAGAAACCACATGCTAGGTAGGAGTAAGGATGGGAACTTCCGACACTACAACCATAGTGGCTGAAGGAGTTGAAGGATTCCCATTAACCAAAAAAGGTATAGGAGTAGAGGGACTCCTAGTGTTGTTCAAAATCGACTCAATACTCATACCTGTATAATCACAAGTCTGGGAGGTGGAGATGTAAGTACCACATCTATTAAATTTACGCCTTTTAGAAGGAAACTTCGGTAAAGACTAAAAATGTGGTGGTAATTTCAACAAACGGTGAGACCTGCGAGGAGGCTGGTCTTGCTCCATGGTGACTCAAGAATCAATATATGAAACCAAATCCTAAGGCCAAATAACAAATTGGAGAGCATACCAAAGTGAAAAAAAAGGGCCAAATGCACACAAACATAATATAGTAGTTGAAAAGGGGCCTCCCTCGCTACAGTAGGTATGCCTCACCCAAGAGGGGCCTGAGAATCCCTTCAAAATATTGGAGGTATTAGAATCAGTTATAAGGGACCTCATGGGATTAACAATGTAGTCGTTTAGATCCCCCCAGAGAGGTAATCCTCCATAAATGATGTGTGATTTTTGACCCTTACCTGACTTAGGGTACCTACAGAATAATGCCTGCAAGTAACCTATGTGGCTACTTATTTCAAGAAACTAGAGCCATCATGATATAACAAATGCACAGGTGAACAATCGTAATTTTGGTCCACCGTATGGGAAGGGTAGAAAATCCAAAAATCTCAAAAGCACTGCGTCTCATAGTGGTAAAGGTACTAGAAAGACCCCCATATATGAATGAAACCACATAAATATCAATGACTCTAGGAAGGTATTAAAGGGCTATCTCTGAAACCAACTTCACACGACCTCGTGCTTAACTCTGGTGTGAGCAGAGCCTCATGAAGTCACTAATTACACAATGGATTTGACCACTCTCTAGTCAGACACATATGTTTAGTTTAATAGCCTTGGAGAAGTTTACTCACAAAATCCTATTCCAAGGCCTTATATCCTATGATTGTTTGTGTACCCTAAGAAATAAAATCATTTCTAATCAATTTTAATTAATCATCGTTACTTTTAATGGCTTTGTTTACTCAAGAGGTGTAGTTGTGAAACTGATGATATTATGACTCAACATATCAAAGAAATGAATAAAAATACTGCTAAGTCCTAATCCTAAATTCTCAAGATATGGTAAGATTTTAAATGCAACTTTCAATGCAACTTCTACAATGTCAATAAAATGCAATCTTTCCACACGTGTCAATATCAATACTAAGTAACCAAAAGAGAAAATTCCATAATGAAAAATCAGCAATTTTTTTTCGTATTTTCGATATAAAGAAACATAAATGAAAGGAATGAATAACAATTTCACAAGAAGACCCCACTGCAAGCAAAAAGAGGCAAGCCAAGTAGGATACCAAGTGTTGGATTACTGAGAGGGGGGGTGAATTAGTAATAGAGAAATTTAATCCTTTTTAACCATATAATCCATGTGTTATATCAATGAAACATTATCATCCAATAACTGTAGAGTAAATAAGCAATGAACAAATGAAAAAACATACACATACACAGTACACCAGTGGTTTACGTGGAAACCCAAATCGGGAGAAAACCACGTAATGCTTTTTCTTATATGTGAGGGCTTTAACCATAAGGGGACCACTTTTGAGTTCATCCATATTTACTTCTTATAAACCATGACAAGACAATAATGAGTCATCTTTACATCAAACAATCTTGGGTCCATGACCCAAACCTTTGTGCTGCAGGGATTTCTTCAAGGGTGGACATCAATGACAACCAATCTTAATCAACACCAAGAAGCAAATACTCAGACCAATGTGCAAGGGAAACCAATGAAAAATATTATAAGAAAGAATACCGCCTGGAAATTCAACAATAAGAAGGTTTCCTATCGCTTTGTAAGCACTGAAAAATTATGACATAGACATAAGAAGACTCAACAACCAACCAAACTCACCCAACAAACACTAAACTCAGCCAGTAAGCCTAAAGAGTTGATATAAACGACCGTTTGAGAAAAACTCACGTATGTACGCGCCCTATAGAAGGAAAAATCATGTATGCACGCGTCTATCAAGGGAAACCCATGTATATGTATTAAAACACTTCTAGGGCAAGGATTAAGCCAAGAAACTCAGATGAAAATTAAAAATAGGTTGTCAAGCAATCAAGTGACAAGGAAACTCAGGCTAATAGAGAGAAAGTCAAGGAGAAAAACTCTCCAAACCCCAAATAGAAGAACAATCCCCAGTATGGTCTCCAATTCTGTTATGATGAAAACATCTCTATGGCCCAGGGAAAACCACAATAGATGGAATGAATGAAGAAATCAAATCTAATCCCAAGTATGCTATATAAATGAAATGCTAACAAGACAAGGTCAAAAACCTACCTTGTCCATATGTCCGATGAAGACCATTGTTGATCACACAACTCAAAGATTTATACCTGCAACTTGTCCTCAACAACCAAGATATGAAAGCATATGGTGATAATATATAATGTTATCATATCAAATATTATAATCCATTAACATACATGACAAATACGCCCTTGGAATAATAATTAAAATATTTGCAAGATATCAATTGGATGAGAAAAGAGTATTTCTATTAAAATAGTCAACATAAGTATACAAGTGACAAAATTCTATGTCGACACATCTCAGAACCAAGAAACTAAGTCCCTCCAACTGGGCCTCCACCAATTCAATCCTTCACCAAAGGAAAACTCATATAAAGGAGACACCAATGTTATCCATCAAAGAAGGAAGAGCTTGGGGGCTGATCAATGAGTTCATACTTTCAAGGATAAAGGGATGCAGATTTAATGTGAAATGAAATTCCTCCAGGGTATCTTTGCTCTCAAAAGTTGAATTCTCCTCCTTTCCATGGATTGGATATGGCTCAATTTATAGCCTTCACATGGAACTGAAGGGCCAAGTCGGAGCATTTCCAGTATATGGAAGGTCAAGGATCATGGATCTTGTGATGTGACATGGAAACCCAACATAATTTTTAATTTTGAGCACCAAACCCAATGTATAAGGGTTGTAATGAAGAAACCTGCATATATGCATGCTGACTAACTGGTAGGGTGTGTATATGTGGAAAAATGTCTTTTTTGGATCTAGGAAGTACAAAAGGGGACTTCAAGTCTACATAGGGAAATGGAAAGGCCATCCGAGCAAGTTGTATGGGGTGAGGAAAAAGTTTCTATAACATAGACCATCCAAATGATTTTGCATGCACCAACTTGAAAATGTACACCCCTATATAACATGCACAACAATGCCATAAGGTATTGCATACACTGTGCATCTATAACCAATGTGTACCACTTCTTTGTCACACCAATATATGTTGCACACTACTTTTTTGCTGCATGCCAATATCTACCGCACACATTTTTTTGTTTCATGCACTAATACCTACTGCATGCAACTTTTGTGTCACATGCTAATATTTTATGCGCATTGTACTCTCTGTGTGACAAAATGCCAAGGTTTTGTGTGCTCGCACCGCACACCATTAATTAAGCCTTCGCGTGATGTGAATATTCAACATGTATGCACTGCACACCAATATTGCATGCGCACCAACAATTTCCTCCACGCTCTGCCAATACTCAGTGCACACACCACACAAACCAATATTATGCCCGCACCACCCAATCCACACCACACAGTGATAAATTTAGTGCACACATTTGTGCACTATTATTTTTCCGAACTTCACCAACTTTACTCCGCGTAGCACCAATTTTAAGTTCGCACACCTGTGCACCATAATTTTTTGCGCATTACCAACTCTACACCTCGCAATGCCAAATTTAAGTGCGCACACCCACGCACCCTTATTTTTCATGGATTACCAACTCTGCACTGTGTAGAGCCAAATTTAAGTGCGCACCCCTGTGCATCATTATTTTTCGTGACTTACCAGCTCTGCACCGTACTACGCCCAATTTGAGTGCACACCATTATTTTCCACACATTACAAGATTTGCATTACTCATTGTCTATTTTTTTAGTGTGCACAACTTTGCAGCTTTATTTTTCTGCGCATCACAAGCTTTGCACCGCACAACACCAAATTTTAGCGTCCACACCTACACACCCTTATTTTTCTGTGCATCAATTCCTTAGGAATTTCGCTGCAGAAATTGAGACTTTTTCCCAATTTCCACCCAATTTTCACCATTGACATTCCACAACTATGAAATTTGTTCAATTTCACTCTAATAATATAAATTCAACCTCTGCAACAACAAATCGCTGTTGGTTGACATTCCTGGTATGACTTTTTCCAAATTCATTCATGAATTGAGAATTTATTCAATCAATTTCACTCCATCTGTCATGGATTCTCTGTAACTTCAAATTCGACCAATTCCATGTCTGAATTCACTAGGACATATATTAAAATTAAGAATATCTCACCACTTGTCCAAATTTCCCAAATTCCTCATGAATTAACAAGATAAATTGGGGATTTTTCCCAATTCCATGCAATTGCTTCTGATTTTTTCCATGGATGAAATTTGGCCACTCCAAAATCAATTCTCTAAGAAATTTTGCTTCAACATTCATCTAGCTCAGCCCATCCAGGCTTAGTGTTGAAAATTGGAGCTCTGATACCACATTGTAGCATCCCCAACAACCAACTGGGCTATGCCAACCAAAAATTCAAACTTTGATACCAAATTAAATCATACAAATACTCTACAAATACACCGATTCATATAGAATAATAATAGAAATACACATGCAACATACATAGGAAAGCCCCTTAAAAATGCATAAATAATAATGCAACACATAAATTGATACTCAATTGACACTTATCTTTGATAAAAATATCACCAACTGTGTGCAGACCTTCCACGTTCCTCCTAGCCTTAGACCTCACTGATCATAGCTCTTAGCAATGGGTCACCCCCAAGCTAGGGCTAAACTCCACTCGGGTAAATGAATTTCTAACCAGGCTGATGTACCTTAGAAAACATGAAAACTCAGTCACAGGTGCAAAATTGAACTAACATACTACAATCCCTCATTCCCCAGATGCCTGTCCAACCCCAGGAAGTGTACCCCTTCTTTGCTCAACAATCTCGCAACTGCCCCACTTCCTTTCCAGGGCTTCAAAAATATGTCGGAAAGGAAGTCTTAGAGCCCTGCAGCTGCAGTTTGGCACCTTTGGGAAATCAATTCCAAACAATTCTCTCACCCAAAGATAATTTCTCATGGGTTTGACAACCCGCCTCTTCAATATCCCATGGGCCTGACAACCCATCTCTTCAATATCCCATGGGCCTGACAACCCACCTCTTCAATATCCTCACATACATGAAAACTCACTTCTTCAGTCCAGTTCCTAAGATAACCAAGGTACAGGTACAAGTATAGTGACAACAAGGTAAAGATGACCACTGAGTGAGTGAGTGAAGGAATCATGAAGGAATGGTGGAAAATGAACTAAGTCCAAACTACATGTATGCATGTTCCCAAATTAACACTTGTCATGTTGAGAACTACCTTGGGCCCACTTGTCCCCATCCTTAGAACTTAGGATACTCAGACGAACAAAGTTCCCTCACACAAGAATTATCCAAAATACTTGGAATATAACACAATAATCCATGTAGGAATAATGTATAAAAGATGAATAGATGAGATGAGATATAATTGAGAAAGAGGGCTCGTTTATATACCCACACAGGGGTGCCCTTAACCAATATTCATGTCCTTTGAGACATGCCCTTTCATTATTAATAATAATTATTTATTAATTATCATTTTATTATTATACCATTAATATCTATTTTATGTGTATATTTATGTTCATAACAAATACAAATATTATGTTGGTTTACTGAGAAGCGGGGGGGGTAAATGAGTAATAGAGCAATTCAATCCTTTTTAACCACAATATGCAAGCGTTATATCAATGTAGCATTATCATCCAATAGTTGCAAAGTAAATAAACAATGAACAAATGAGCAATCATACACACACACAGTACACTAATGTTTTTATGTGGAAAACCAAAGCAGGAGAAAACCACATAATGCTTTTTGTTATATGTCTTTAAGAATTACATTCATTGAAAGCACCAACTTCCTTTGTTTTCCAGCTGCAACTGGAAGGAGGATCCAACCCCCTAATTTCTTAGGCTACAACCTGAGGGAAGATCCAACTCCCCAATTCTCTGGCTACAACTAGAAGGAGGCTATGACCCCCTATGTTCTCTGGCTACAACCACCTTTCCTTGCCCTGTCCAACCGCCCTGACGTATAAGTAGAATGATGCAACCACTGTCACACTATCACAGTGCGATTTATTGCTGTAAACCTGTACCAATCAACTTGCACCAAACAACCTATCCCAATAACCTAAACCATGCATCAACCTATACCTCAACTTGTAATCAACCTGTACCATAAACAAGTGCACCAACCATGCACCAACCTATACTAAACAACCTGTAATCAACCTGTACCATAAACAAGTGCATCAACCATGCACCAACCTATACCAAACAACCTATAATCAACATGTACCATAAACAAGTGCATCAACCAAGCATAACACAACAACTCATAATCATCACCAAGATCAATATGTGCTTCTAATAATATTATACCAATACAAGTATGCTACATCATCCATAAACCATGTGTCAACAATAA
>JASDQU010249452.1:16524-29410 GCA_032191745.1 Picea mariana | reverse complement strand
CTTGCATTTCTTTGCGCGACGTGCCCTTCAGGATGCACCACGTGCTCCAAGGGTGCCACTCGCTGACTTGACGGATTGGTAGACTCTATAACCCCTGGAGTCAACACTCCGCCAGGTGAACTTGTGGGAGACTAAGGGCTCTAAGGAATAATGCCCCCTCCTTATTGCATGCCCCTTAGAATCATCATGAGCGAATGTCGCAGTCTACCCTCACGGCATCGTGGATCCTCTCGAACTAGGTAATCATTAACCTATTGTTGGAGCCACGAAAGGAGTGCTAGTAGGTTGTGGCAGGGCTGTTGTCCACACCTCTCCCTCAATCTCTCTGGAACTCGTGTGTGGCCCATTTACTCCATATGTGAGTCTGGTCGGCAAGCTATCGTCAGCGTGCATCATCAACCACCATGTTAGATCATGTCAACCACATATCATAAAATCAATAGCATATCATCAAAACAAAACAATATCACTGTAAATGAAACGACCCAAATAGCCCACTCCCTGACTCAATCCGGAGTCCAAGGGAGTTCCATCGATGCCTCTGCATCCTCAGGGTCTGAAACCCTGCACACTCAATGAAACTGAGTCAACAACACCTGTCTACATCAAGGTAGTAAAAACATCCTGTCATATAACTTAATGCATAATACTGAAGGAAAAAGTTTTATCATCATAAAAATCCAAATCACTTGCGAGCAAGTGTCCTCAAAGAATAAGTTTGGTAAGTGCGCCAAAGCGGGATGTTACAGGGGTGTCTCTATATGTTCATGACATTGTGATGTTACTATGCATGGTAGATGGCAACATTACTATGTTCGACACATTATGACATTTGGAAATGTTTGTCACATTACGACACCCATATATGTTGGTCACATTATGAAAATACGATGTTTGGATGTGTTTGTCATATTGCGATGTTTGGAAGTGTTTGTCACATTGCGACATGCATTTATGTTTTTCACATTGCAATGCGACTGTCCACATTGCGATGACATGCCTATTTTCATCAGATTGCAACGCTACTATGTTTTGTAGAATGCAATGTTACTATGTTCATAACATTGAGACATTACTATGTTCGTCATATTGCAACACTATATTTTCATCACATTGTAATATTATGTGTTCATCACAGTGCTACTTTACTATGTTTGATACATTTCAACATTACTATATTCAACACATGACGACATCTGAAAATTGTTGTCACATTGCGACATTGGAATAAGTGCGTCACAATGCAACATCAGGAAATGTTCATCACCTTGCGACGATAAGACGATGTGTGACAAAATGTGACTACATGCCTATCGACATCCACATATGTTTGACACATTACATTGTTTGGAAATGTTTGTCACATTATGATGTCTATATATCTTCATCACATTATGATGATTGGAATTGTTTATCATGTTGTGACGTCAATATATGTACATCACATTGCAATGTGAGGAAATGTTAATCATATGGTAATGGCAGGGCAATGTGGGATACATTGCAACCTTCATTTATGTTCGTTACATTGTGACATTACTATCCACATTGTAATGACATGCCTATGTTCTTCACATTGCGACATTACTATGTTTGGTAGAGTGCAATGTTACTATATTTGTCACATTGTGACTTTAATATGTTCATCACATTGCAACATTATATGTTCATCACATTGTGACGTTAATATGTTTGGTAGATTGAAACATTAATTTGTTCGACACATTGCGATGCTTTAAATTGTTTGTCACATTGCAACGTTAGAATAAGTGCGTCACATTTCAACATGAGGAAATGTTCATCACATTGCAATGACAGGATGACATGCACTACAGTGCAATGTCTATTTATATTACGATGACATGCCTATGTTCATCACATTACGACGTCAATTTATCTTCATCACATTGCAACGTTATTATGTTTGTTAGATTGCAGCATTACTATGTTCGTCATTGTCCAACGTTAGTATGTTGCACACAACACAACATTACTATGTTCGTCACGAGGCAATGTCTTGTTTTGTTCTTCATATTGCAATGTTGGTGGCATGTTCATTGCATGAAAAGGTTGTTTTTTGTCTGAGACATTACGAGAAGTAAGATTTGGTGAAGCTTTAAAAAAAAAATCTAACAATGTTTCCTTTGTGAAAAATATAGGAACTTTTAACTCATGCTTTGTGAAAAATATAGGAACCTTGAAATGATACGGTATATTACATAGAATGAAACTTAGAATCATAATTTTTTTAAGGACAGTGATAACATATAATCTTGAACTATAAAATCTATCCCTTTTGAATAAGCGTATATAAAATTAGAGTATGAATTTATGCATTCTTCTTTTTGGTGTTGCAATTTGCAATTGTTAAGAAAGAACAAATGAATGCATTAAAAGAATTTATGATATATAGTAGTAAAATATCTAACTTGAATCCTTTTATGAGTAACTGTGATCAATGTCATGGTATTGTTTTTATTGGATAGATTCATATTATTAAAGTGTTCATACAAGGACATTCTAGGGGAAAGTGTTTTTTTATCTTCAACCATTTTAGTGTCACAAAGATGAAAAATTCTTTCATGTCATGGTGTTTTCTTTTTATATATTATTTTTTTTTTATATTTTATAATGAAATAAATTTCGATGGGAAATATTTTTTTTATAATGGAATCTTTCAAAAAGATATTTATATCTTTCCACAAATAAAAAAATATCTTAAATTCAACAAAATTATAAAATGTGGTAATGTATTCTTATTAGACACTTGGTTTAAAATATAAAAGATTTTCTTTCTTGATATAATAAATGTAATCAAATAAATAATATTAATATTATTTTTTTCTTAATCAAATAATTAATATTAATAAATAATATTGATATTTTATTTTTTTAATCAAATAATTAATGTTAATTAATAATATTAATATTATATTTTTCTTAAGTTAATAAATGTATTGAAATTTTTTTTTATATATTTTTTGTTTATATAATGTATTTTTTTATTAATACAATAAATGCAATCAAATAATTATATGATGTTTTTTTATTGATATAATAAAGTGATTTTCTTGATATAATAGTAATCAACTATTAATAATTAATATTGATATTATTTTTTTATATAATATAATAATATATTAATAATTATAATAGAATGTAATGATTTATATATCAGATAATTATATAAAAAAATGTTCCATGTAAATGTTGTCTTTTTAAAATATTAGTATTAACATTTAATTTAAAATATAAAATAATGTAATCAAATAATTAATATCAATTTTTATTACACAATAATTATATGACTTTTTTCTTAATATTATGTATTAACATTTTTCGTAATTATATGACCCCATTTTATTAAATACTACACGTATAGACAACCACCGAGACGATGTTGAAACCTGTATCCATTGATCTTGTTATAAATGAAATATATAGCCAACGAAAATGGTATACAAACAAGGGTTATTCACAGGGGCTGTAATTTCAGCAGATTTTGCAAGATTTTAAGCAAAGAGGATAGAATTAATTTGAAAAGATTTTATGTGAAAGTTTTATATAACTTACAACATATGTATCTTGTATCACTGATACCTTCTTATAATGTACAAAATCAAAAGAAGAACTAGCTTTCTCCAAGGGTTCAGCCTTTTATTTATCCACCAACAATCAGGTGTGAAATTATAGATTCGAGATAGTCATGGAGTTATGATTTCTATAAATGCAGAGAGTTCATCTTGATCATCCTAGGTGGTAAAAATAACTCTCCTCACTTTTATCATTTTTGAATAACAAAGCATTTGGGATTGTGTGGATCTTCAGTGGACGATGATTGGATAGAAAAAGCGACAAACAATGAAATGAATGTGCATGGGAGATTATACCAAACCAATGCTTACTAAGGACGAGGCACCTACGTATACCTGATGTCCAACCCTAACATAAACCCTAATTAAAATCAGGAGGCTCATATGTATATAGTATAATGTCAAACCCTAACAAAAACCCTAATGTGAAATTTGTGACTGATAACTGCTCACGTCATATTAATATCCTAGACAAGAGTTCTCATACCCTCGACTCCTATTTATACTAAATATGTCGATCAAAAGAAACATCTAAAGAAAGATCCTTCTATAAGTGGAAGCTTGTATTAAGTCTTATTACATTGGAATTATTCTTCCTTATTGCTAGGCTTTATTAATATTGGCCTTTATTACATCAAAATATAGTATTCTACTTATGTGAAGGGTTAGGTCCCTAACATGTACTCCCCCTTTAAAACAACCTTGTGCTCAAGGCTAGAGATGTGAAAATTGATGCAGAATGGTAGTTGGTTCCCAAGTGGCATCTGCTGGAGTTGTAGATTTCCACTAGACTAACACTTCCTTGATGGTTCGCTAACGCAGACGGATGTTCATGTTAGTTCAAAGCTGCTTGTGGTTGTAGCCAAATGGAGCCTTCTTCGTCCAACTCAGAAAGGTTGGTTTGAGTTTCTCACTTAGTTCCAATCACCTTCTTTAAGCAGGAAACCTGAAAAAAACGATGGAGCTTAGAATGACTAGGCAAAGCTAACTGATAGGCCACTTGTCCCACACTCTTGAGAATGGTATAAGGACCATAAAATTTGGGTGCCATTTTCTGAGAATGGTCAGCCTTGAGGGAATTTTTCTTGTAATGTTGTAGTCAAAGAAACACCTGATCCCCTTCTACAAATTGATGTTCAAAGCGACCTTGATTTGCTTGTTTCTTCATACGATTCTGGGCCATGACCAAATTCTGTTTGAGGGTATGGAGAATAGCCTATCAAAATTTAAGCATTTGGTCAACCGCCTCGACCTTCGAGACACCTAAAAAATATGAGAGAACTGAAGGGGGATTTTGTCCATATATCACTTCAAAAGGAGTCATGCAGGTAGTTGTATCATACGAAGTGTTGTACCATCATTCAGCTAGTGGTAAACATTTATCCCACTTATTTTTCCTTTCCAAGGAAAAACACCTCAAATATGTTTCCAAACACTTGTTGACAACTTCAGTTTGACCATCAGTCTAGGGATGATAAGATGTGATGAGATGAAATTGGGTGCCTTGTAGCTTGAACAATTCTTACCAAAAATTGCTGGTGAAAGTTGGGTCACGATAAAAAACAATAGAATGTGGCATTCCGTGAAGCTTGAAGACCTGATCCATGAAAAGTTGAGCTACAATGGGTGTTGTAAATGAGTGTTGAAGAGAACAGAAATGAGCATACCTGGAAAGACGATCAACTACCACCATGATGATTGATTTATTGCCCGATTTAGGTAACCCTACAATAAAATCCATAGAGATATCCTGCCAAATAGCGGGTGGAATTGGAAGCAGTTGTAGTGTGCTAAGAGATTTGACAGTTTCTCCCTTGTTGCATTGACACACATCAAATTCAACCACAAAATTACAAACATCCTATTTCATACAATCCAAAAAAAAAGAACGCTTGACCCTGTCATAGGTTTTGGTAAACCCGGAGTGCCCAACTGTGGGTGTAACATAAAGCTCAGAAAGGACCGTAGATTTATGTTTTGACTATTTACTTAAATACAAATGGCCTTTGTATTGAATCTCATCATGGAGCCAAGAGTACCCTGCAGAAACTAGAGAATTCTACTACAATTGTCATATCATATGTGAACTTTTGGGATCATGTAGCCATTCCTGGTGAAGAACGTGGAGCCAATCTGGTACAATGAAGGAGAGAGAAAAAAGGAGCCCTTCATCTTCATATTTTCTAGAAAGTACATCAACAACCACATTGTCTTTTCCTTTCTTGTAAATGATCTCATAATCATATCAAAAGAGCTTAGTCACCCATTTTTGTTGCTCTGGGGAGAAAATGCATTGTTCGAGAAAACAATTGAGGCTTTGCTGATCTGTCTTAATTTGGAAGGGTTACCACAATAGATAAGGGCACCAAATATCAATGACATGCATAATATCCAACATTTCCTTTTCATAGATTGATTTGGCCAAATTTTTCTCAGACAATTGTTTGATGGTAAAGGCCAAAGGTCGACCCTCTTGCATAAGAAAAATGTCAATTCCTTTCCCTGAAGCATCACATTCTAGGACAAAGGTCTTTGTGAAATAAGGAAGGGCTAGGAGTGGAGTGGTGCATATGGCCATCTTAAAGGTTTGAAAATCCTGAGCAGCTGTTGAAGTCCAAGTGAAAAAATTCTTTTTAAGGTGTGTAGTCTTTCCATAATTCTTAACAAACTTGCAATAATAACCTGTTAAGCCCATAAATCTAGGAGATCATTCAAGAGTCTTTGGGTGAGGCCAATCTTTCATAGATTCAATATTTTTAGGATCCACCTTGACACAAGGCCTTGCAAACAAGATGAGCAAGGTACTCAACTTCCGATGGGCCAAAAGAACATTTAGATTATTTCAGGAAAATTTGGTACTGAGAGAGTAGATGGAGAAATTGATCCACATGAACAAGATGGTCCATCCAGGTTTTTCTATAGATGAGGATATCATCAAATAAAACTAAGACAAAATGACGGAGAAAAGGATGGAAGACATTATTCATGAGGGTTTGGAAAGTGGAGGGAGAATTACAAAAGCCAAAGGGAATGACTAGAAACTCATAGTGGCTCGCATGTGTTCTAAAGGAAGTCTTAGGAATGTCTGCCTCTTTCATACGAATCTAGTGGTCGCCAGAATGAAGATCAAGTTTAGTAAAGAACTAGGCACCACTCAATTCATCCAAGAGGTCATGCATGACAAGAATGGGAAATTTGTCTTTAATGGTGATTTTGTTGAGGGTGAGAAAGTCAGGACACATGCACCAAGAACCTTATTTATTAAGGACCATGACCACATGAGAAGAGTAGGGGCTCATACTAGGGAAGATAAGTCCTGCATTGAGTAATTATTAAACCATTTTGTCAATTTCATTTTTTTGGGAAAAGGGGTGACAATAGGGACAAATATTGGGAGGAAGGCTTCCTGGGACAAGGGGAATGGAATGATTATGAAGACCACAGGAATGAGGGAGTCCATGGAAAAAAACACTTGATGTTTAGAGAGGATGGATTGGAGGTCCTGTGGAACAGAGGGTGTCTCAGTTTATTTTATGGCATGGAGTTGGGAAATAATGCGAGAATGACCTTTTTCTAGCATCTTTTCTATGAGATGGGAAGTAATGATCTATGGGGAATCGATGATGATTCCTTGGAACTTATATTGTTATCCCTCCTAATCAAATTACATGGTTAATTCCTTAAAATCCATGATAATGGGACCCAAATTCCTTAGTCATTCTGCACCCAACACAATTTCACAACTGCCCATGTTGATAGAAAACATATGAGATTTCATGTGGTAGTCGCCAATTTGGAGACACACATTCTCACAACGCCCTCCACATTTCATGGACCCAAGATTGGAAATCATGATTTGGAAATTATTAACTGCACAAATATATCAATTAGTTTCTTGGGAAATGTGGTGATGAATAAAATTATGGGTGCTTCCACTATCAACAATAATGATGACCTTCTTAGGCTTCATGTAACCAATTAGCTTGAGGGTTTGGGGAGGAGAGAAGATAGTGAGAGAATTTATGGAAATGAATGGTTCTACTTCGGGAGGGTCTAAGGGAGGGGTTATGTCAATGGGTTCAGGTGACATAGACACAAGGGGAGAATCAACATCCTCTTATGAAACCTCCTTCAATATGGCCATAAAAAAATTTGTTCCTTACACTTGTGTCCCAGGAAATATTTTTAATCATAATTATAACAAAGGCCTTTTAGTTGGCGTTCATCCATTTTGGCCCTGGTCAATTTTTGGTTCTTTAGTGGAGTATAAGGAAGAGTGGGATTTACTGGTTTAGTGCGAGGAATAAAGGAGGGTTTTTGGTTTTGAGAAGAGACAACCTGGTGTGCTTCCTTATCTCTTTTACTAGCATCCACGCAAATTTGAGGATGAGCCATGAGGAAATGGGCACAAATATCATCCTTGAGGCCATCGATAAAACATTCTTGGAAAAAATATCTGGCATGCCCTCTGTACGAAAAGTCGGTCACTCAAAAGAAGCTATAAAGTATTCCAATATGCCAGATTGTTTCAACTTTGTCAAACGACCTAAATGGTTGGTGTCCGTGTCAAAACATTCATAAATATCTGCCACAAAGTGCATCCAAGAAACATACCCTTGGCGTGCATTTTTTCTCCATTTCTAGCATTGAAAACATTCTTGAGCTAGATGGAGAACACCATACTAGAGTTTTTCCAACTCATATGTAATGTCGTACAAAGAGAAATACTAATCCATTTCAGTTACCCAGCCAGTGGAATCCGAGCCATCAAAATTGGTCACATCCACATGCAAATGATGTAGGTTACGCCGAAAGGGATGGGGCTGAAAATTATATGAATGAGAGGAAGTTTCACCTTTGGTATGCAAAGGTGGGTCAGATAAGGGAGGATCTACAGAGATATGCATCTTCGCAGAGATCATCATAGTGATTGATTCAAGGTGGGTAGTCATGTCTTGTTTGAGGTCTTGTTTGAGTTCCACAACTGAGGTAGCGATGGAGAACACATTTTGTGATTGATAAAGACAATATTGGCACTGAGTTGTCACACTTCTTGTTGGGTTTCTGTGAAATTAAAGTGCAAGGTATTGAATCGAGCTTCCAATTATTGGCTACGAGTATGGGCCATGATGAAGAGAGAACACAAAAAGGGGTGGGTGGGACCACACAGAAAATGGGTTATGGGTGAAGTGTATCACAATGATCAAGGCGAAAAGTTGAATCCAATGGGGTAAAGCTGAAATAAGGGTGTTCGAAGGCGCTTGGGTCCACAAAAACAAATTGCTCAAAAATGATAGATATGACTATGATAAGGGTGAAGCGAGAAATCCAACAGAATAGGTATCAAATAATGGTGCCAACATGATCCAAACTTTTTTTCTTTTTTTTTTTACACCTGAGAAGTTATACTCCGATATGAAGAATACTGCAGTGATGAAATGCCCAAATGATTAATAGGAAGAAATGTGTAGTAAATTGGAAAATCGAATCCAGGAGACACAGTTGTGCAACAATAGATCTTGTATATTATTCTTTTGTTTTCCTCCCCAAAGGTTAGGTATTCAAGGGTTCTACAAACAAGGTTTTTCCCTGTGCTATACCTCTATGATATGCGTTGGGGGTCCAACTGTAGTACTCGACCCAATATCTCAAGGCACCAACTAAGGAGGCTAGAATGTTCCATTAACCATACTACCCGACTACCTAGGTACTAGAGAGTATCTTATTGAGTGTTGTTCTCGGTGGCACTATAGCAGTAAGGAGATTGATTGATTTATCTATGGAAGGCTCCAGGAGATCTAGGTTGAGCCATATACAGGTGTTTTCAGATGCATTATCACTCGAAGGGGTACCAACAGAGGTTACAAGGGTGGAAAAGAGATGTGTGCTTAAGTACCACTTGTATTTCCTACTTGTATGAATTCCCGACCACGGGTCTATGCATGTAACAACAATTCTCTATAGCTTAAAGACATCAAAATACATCACTACCTTGAAGAAAAAAAATTAACACACAATTTTCTACCAAGGAAGGTGCTCTGATACCACTTGTAATATTCCATTTATAAAAAAGTATGAATAATAGAAATAAATATCTAGAAATGGAAGATGAACAACAATATCACTATAACAACACCACAATAATACCAAAACGATACCAAAATAACACCAGAAAGAGCACTTTGATTACCGAGATAAATGTTCACTTTCCTCTTCTGGGGGCAACCTCCAACAGAGCATAGCTCTATTACAATAATATCCAAGATAAGAGTTTGCATACCCTCGACTCCTATTTATACTAAATATGTCTATGAAAAGAACCATCTAGAGGAAGATCCTTCTAGAAGCGAAACTTCTATTAGATATTCTTACATTGGACTTATTATTCCTTATTTCTAGGCCTTATTAATATTGACCTTTATTACATCGGAATATATAATTCTACCTACGTGAGGGGTTAGGTACCTAACATTATTTTCTTGGTAGAATAAATAGTAGATACCTACATCCACTTAGCAACGACTCTCTACCTCCATATTTTTGTCCCCGTTTTCAAACCAATAACCAAAATGAGTTCCAAATGAATGAAGAATGAATGAATAATGGGTAAGGAACCCCCAACAACTGAAATCATGGTTTAAATATTTTCAAGCAATAATACACCATGTGGCTTCTTCAAGAAGCTCACGTAACTACTTTTCGCATGTAATTCCAAGATGGGTTTAATAAAATGTAATAGTTTGGATTATGCCCTTTATCCTATTTACCTGTGGAATCATAACCCCTTATAAATGTGTTATTATCTGTATTCTAGCTAGTAATACATTTTTTTATTTAATTTTCAAATTTATTACATTTCTAGGATCTTTAGTTTTTCATCATGTACAATCATACATTATTAATATAGGGGGTCAAAATTGGGGTATTACAAATCTACTTATCATTTTAAGCTCCATATATATATCATGATGGGATCAAGATCCTCTCCTTTGTATCCTTTGTCACTTTCATGTAGGAGTGACTCAACTCCTTTGTCTCCTCCTTAGACCCTTATTCATTTCTTCAATATGTTTATCAAGAGTCAAAGTCATCGATTAGTATCATCTATCCCTTCTCTAGAGTTGTCTATCAAGAGTGAAGGTCATGGGTTGGTATCATATATGGTCAAGTTCATAGGCTTGGGTGTATTTTTTTTTTGCATTACATGTCGAGGGTCACATGTCATGAGTAGGGTGAACTATTGTAATAAGTTAAAATTGTATGTCATAACTTATATTAAGTTTTTTTATTGATTCATATTCATAATATTTTATTTATTTGCTTCCTTTTTATATTTATATTATGTTTTGTATTATTAATTTAATTGTTTGTTTATATTATTAATACAGAAATCAATTAATAAATGACCAAACTAAACCATTTTTTCATCGAAAGTATCCTCAAAATATTGTAACAATCTTTCCATATGTTATAGTTCTACATGGTTGATCAATATTTTGACTATGCCACAAACACTGCCCCCTTCCCTCTAGAATTTCAGGACTGCTCGACCTCCCGATCTAGGATCGTTCAAGTCACTAAACCAAATGGTTCATTGGGTTCCTAATGGAACCGATTAACTTTACACAGGCCCTTTTTCTACTCAGTGCAACTTATGTGGAACTCGCAAACCTTATCCTTCTCAATGTCAATAGATGTCGACTCTCTGTGTTAGGATTCCTCCTTGATATAACCATGGACTTTGACTGTGGGCCAGCTCCCTTCATGCTTCCATGCTTCAGAACTTTTGTGAACTACTTGCTTCTGAGTCGGTGGATTCTTCGGGACCATATATATAGTCCACGTTCCTCTCGCGATCAATGAATGTGATCAAATAACGAGTTTAGACTTTGTGGGTCCTCTCTTCTCTCAATTTTGTCCTTCTCGACTTGTGAATCAGTGCAGTGTCCATCCTAACTCCAGGTTTCCTATCTCAATGGATGACCAATATTACTTTAGATCTCATCTCTTCAGGTATTCTCCTCTTGACTTTTCTCAAAGTGTTCTTCCTCCGAACTGCATGGATATCTACCACATTTCTTATGGATACAGCCGTCCAAAATCACTTCACTTCTCACGACTTCACAAATATCTTTGTTTGCACCCGACAAACCTCTTGAAGTTCCTTCTCCCAAACTTCTTCCACCTGTCTCTTCCAATGATGGATGAATTCACTTTCTTTGGGACTTCGGTGAGTCCTCGACCCCTTTTTCACACTTAGCATAAATTCTTTCTTTCAAGACTTAGGCTATTCTCGAACTCCTTATGAACTCTTTGCAGAGTTCTATGCAGATTCTTCTATGACTTTGCTTGGCTTGAAAACCTTCAAAGTTCACCATTCGTCTATGAACTCCCTCGTGCCCTCCTGGTAGTTTCTTGATCTCCCCCCTGAGCTTGTAATATGGAATTATAGTATCTTTGGTGCACTCCTTTCTTTCAAATCCATTCTTTGACAACTTCTACCTTAGCTTACAGAAAGGTTTAAGGCATCTCCTTTACACTGTCGATGCACTCTTGCAAGGCCTTCCTTCCTCATAATGTTCAGTAATTCTGGGATTCTCTTAAGGATTCCAACACTTATTACAATGTTCCTCTTGTATGCTCTTGTACTTGCTCTATGCCCCCCTGGAAGATTGTTTCATCCTCTTCAGTAACTCTGAGTTGTGCTTCCTCCTACACAATATTTCTCTCCAATGTAGATAACCACCTTGAAATTCCCCCCTGAGTATGTGAATCAACCTGGTATTCCCTCCTGGCAATCTCTCTTCTGACTCCACTGAGTTTAGACATGCACTCCTCACATTGGCTCACAAAGATTCCTCTCTCCATCATGCAATACTTGCACTTAGCCTAGAGAACCAAACCTAATATAACACACTTGCAGATAGAAAACTGTATATCTATCCCTTCAGACAATTTCTAAAATTCACCTACAATTCAAATTCATACAAATGACATTCATAACACAACATCCATTACACAGAATTTGAAAACTAGAAAAAATGTCATTTTCTATTAATGGGAGAGTGTCAAATTACAATAGTAGAGTCCGAGCTACAACTGAGTCTCATCTCTCTATGTTTCTCTCCTATGTAACTGCAAGATACCAGATATATAAAATATGCAGAACAGAAACGAAATGCTAGAAATAACAGAATAACAGTAAAATATCCAGCATAATCTTCTCAATACACAGAAACGATATATGAAATAGCAACAGAAATAGCACTTGATTCAGATAGCAATGTTCACAG
>JASDQU010249444.1:0-13710 GCA_032191745.1 Picea mariana | reverse complement strand
TCCAGAATCGTGGATGCAGCTTTCCGACGACCGAGATCATAGCGCCCGGATCAACAACGCTCACGCAGCCCCGTCCTTCTCAGCTTCCCTATGTTTAGCCAGTGTGGGCCCTTCTCTCGTCATGTCATCTTCTATAACCACCTTTCTCCTGCTGCTGTGTGTCACCCATCCGCCTCCGCTCCTTGGTCCGCGTGGTCCACCTCTCTTCTCATTATCCACTTGTCGTTTTCCACCTGTCCCGCTCCTTTCCACATCAGCCTCTAATAAAAGAGTGAGTCTATTATCTCTCATCTTTCCCCCTTCCACCTGTTGTCCTCCGCCATGCGCCCTCCTCTGTCGTCCTTCTCACACCTCGCCACTTCTTCCACGCCCTCATAATCGGATCCCATCACTCGTATCATGTGCCCCATCCTCCGCGTCGGCCTCCATACCCATCCTTCAAGACATTTAGTTATTCCAGGTGGCAGCATGAGAAGTCTTCCACATCCCAAAGTGCTAAGTTGGCTAGATCGTCCTCGATACCAAGAAAGCAGTTATTGAAGCGGTTGGTGGTGGTTAGACATCGTCTCCGTCATAATGGGAAAGTCCTGTAATGAATTAAAAGCACGTCAATTCACCGGTGAATCTGTCAGAAGATCGATCACGTATGCCATAAGTTGCACAACTATTTAAAGATTGCGGCTGTAGAGTGTCAGAAGCCATGCAGATGAAAAGCCTTCAATGCAGTATCTTGGTTCTACTGCTGTTGTTGTTTTGAGTATATGTAGGCATTTTTTCCATTTTTGTATCTATCGATGGTAGAGCTAAGCTCCCAACTGTAAAGTTTCAGCAAACATTATGGTTTCCTAGTTATGCCTCTGTGTTTGAGATTTCTTGGTTTATAAAAAACAGTTTTGTTTTTTCATCTATATTCCATCTCATGCCAGGGAGTCTACAGTCGAAGGATTCGCGTGGATTGAACAATATTTTTATGATAAAGGATTTGTTATGACATTGTTGTGCCCTCTGGTATTTGTGTTTGAATGTAAGAGGATCTTGTGTTCGAATGCTTTCTTCTCCAGTCTGTTACAAACCGGATGTTTGTGATAGATCTGCGCACTCCTCTCATGCAAGTATTCCCCCCTACTCACCCTTTATTGCAACCCATTGTTTGAAGTTTATCAAGACCTCACTCATCCATCCATGCCTGGCCTAGTTTTTGTGTTGAGATGATATTGTTATGAGTTTCCTTCCATTTGATCACCCCTTTTAAACAAATCGTGACATTAAACTGATGGGCATCAAGCTCTGCTCCTGCAAGCAATCCAGGAGTGACTTCCGATAGCCAACAGTACCATGGTTTGGGTAATGATTCTTTCATGTATTCAATTCACAACACATTTAAAGATGAAGCTCCATCTAAATTTGCAGAGGAACAACCAGCTGATACGATGTGCATGTTTGACGACATTCCTTACTTGGATTATCTACCCAAGTGTAACCAGTATGATGATGATCATGAGGCTGAAATAGAGGTTGATTGTTCAAAGAAATCAATAACATGTCATTGGCAGGACGAAGATCATTTACAGTTTAGATATGACAATCATCCCTTACACAACAGTCATGACAGTGATGAGGAAGAGACAAAAAATTTCAGAGTAAGGAAAAAATCTTTGCCCTTATGTTTCGCTTCTTTTCAATTTTTGAGAGGAAATTGTAAGAAAGTTGTAAATAGTAGAGAGGGATAATTTTCTGATCAACTAGGTGAAGATGTCAGTGTTGATGTTGAGGTTGTTCTAAACCCAAAGTTGCAACACTTTACCTACTCTGATTTTCAAATTCCAAATGAAAGATTAAATCCTGAGACAAATTATGAGTTAATCCAAAACAACTTTGTACCATTATGCTTTAAATCATCTCAATTTTTGAAAAGGAATCTTGAGTATATGTTAAAGGATAAATACACAGAAAATCAAGAAGTTGTAGTGGAACCAATGCAACATTCAATTCAATTTCTACAGGATCCAAGATCTGATCGGTTGGATGACCTATGTTGTCAAAGTCTTCCTCCATCATCCAGTTATGGGATAAAACGTTGTTATGATATTGACATGATCAGGAAGTCAACTTCATTGTATTTTTTAACAGAAGTCACATTAAAAATCCCATCAGAGCAGTTGCATCCATGTCAAGAAATGCATGAGGATGAAGATAACATAGATACAGAGATGCCATCCAAAAATCAAGGAACATGTCATTTCTACTTTGATCCTATAGCTACCTATATGGAGAATTTTTTCACTGTAGGGCCTCAATCTATCTCTGGCGGTACTGTTGTTATTCAAGATTGTCAAGGTCTCTATGGTAAATATCAATCACGTTTTCAATAGTGGCATTTTCAATTTGCAGTTTTGAGTCAATGGGCAAAAGGTCAAGATGCGCTTTTCACTGTGTTAACAAGTCGTCAAACAGTCCTCTGGTCTCAACAACTATTTGATTGGCTGCATTGGCATTATTGTATAATTTAGAACGATGAAATTGTCATTAGTGTAGGGCAGGTAGAAGTTTCAAATAAGCTCAACATTCTAAGCATCTCTTTTTCAACAGGGTTTATCTTAATTTGGTTTCAGTTGCAAGATCAAAACAGGTACAGGTCCTTCCTCTGAGGTTTCCCGTTTTCTGAATTTTGGGAGTGTTCCTGCTGAGTTTTCTCCTCCTGGTCTAGTATTAGAGGGAGAGATCCTTGTCTCTCCCCCCTCCCTGGAAGTTGTGCCTCAGTACAGACCTCAGGCCTCAGAAGGTTTCACTACTACTCCTTTTATTGCCAGTACTGCACGGGGAGAAGCAACTGTACATTCGGGTCCTTTAGACTTCTCTCTATTTTCCCTATCGTCTCCTTCAAGAGCCTCTTTTCCTACATCTCCCATTCACACTCCTTCCTCCCCAAGTTCTCCTCCACCTAATATCCCTGTGGCTGGTGCTAATCCCCCACTAAATAGAATGGATGCCATAGTCGTGGCTAGATATGCTCCCTTAGTCCTACCCCATCCTATGAATCCTCTCCCTGTTGGAGACTACTTGAAGTATATGCCCAAGTTCACTGGGGAAGGGGACATAACTGCAGAAGAGCACCTGTCTGCTTTCTACAGTTATGCAGACAATCTGAACATTGAAAATGAAGATGTCTGGATGAGAGTCTTTGTTCAGAGTTTGGATGGTGAGGTTAGGAAGTGGTTCAGGGGACTGGCCCCTGGATCTATTGCTGGAATTGAAGCCCTGGATATTATTTTTCTGAGGCAGTGGGGAGATAGAAAAGATTACATATATTACATGACTGAGTTTGGGTCTCTGAAGAAGCAGGAAGGAGATTCGATCTCTGACTTCTCCAAAAGATTCAATAAAATGTATAACAAGATTCCTGCAGAGATAAAACCATCAGAGGCCTCTGCCCAAATTTCCTATGTCGGTGCATTTGACCCTGATTTTTTTCTTTTATTAAGAGAAAGGAGAGCTACCTCCTTAGCTCAAATGCAAGATGCAGATATAGAGGTGGAATCTAACATATTAGCAGCTGATAGACTGAGAAATAGGGCCGACGCAGATAGAAGAAAGGGAAAGTCAGAAGCCTCAACTTCCGGCCCATCACTGCCGCACCCTCAAGTAAATGAGCTGACCCAGGTGACGAACTTTTTGAAAGAAGAAATGGAGAGATTGAAGGTGGAAAGGAAACAAATGAACAAGGGCCCTCAGAACACTGAGAACAGAACAGGTTTCAGAAGACCAAACAATTTTTCTCCTCCAACCATGTATAAAGAGAAGGAAAGAGACAGAGACGACCAAAGAATTCAGGCTCCCTTCCAGAACAATTTTATGGCTGATGAAGAAGAAGGAGAAATAGAAAATCCTGATCCTAAAATCCACTCATTAGAGGTCACTCCCCCTTTCCCTCATCTAACCCAAGCAACATACGAGGAGTCTCTCATGAACAATCAACTAAATGAATTGAGCAAGGGAGACAAGGTTAGTGGTGGCCGAGGCAGGTATAACCTGAGATCCGACAAAAGGGCAGCAGCACCTGATATTCCTGAGCTGTCCACCAGAGCAGAGAAGCCTACTAATGAGGTAGCACACAACCACAGAGGTAAGAAGGCCCAACCCCTCTCTCCCATTGTCCAAAATCATGTTCCTGAAATTAGAGAAATTCCAAAGCTTACATCCTCTTTTAATTTCGAGCATGAGATCCAAAAGATCAGAATCCCTGTGCCCCTCACTGAGCTAATTAAACATGGTGAATTCAAAAAGTGCTTCTCTGACCTTTTGAAATCTGAAGCTTTAGGCCCATCCACAGACTTCATAAACCTCCAAGATGAAAATCCAGCAGTTGTCCTAGGCCCCATGGTGGAAGACAGAGATGATTCATCCCCTCCCTTCTACACCTCCCTGAACATACATGATAAGGTACTACACAACTGTTTGATGGATTCAGGGACCTCTCACAACCTCATGCCCAAAGATGTCATGTAGCTGTCATGGAAGAATTAGAACTGGAAGTCACATGGGCCTATCATGACCTTTATTCGTTTGACTCCAGGAGAGTGCAATGTTTGGGAGTCATCAAGGACCTAGTAGTCTCCTTGTTTTAGTTGCCCATGAAGAGTATGATCACGGATATCATGGTTGCTGATGTTCCCACCAAGTTTGGCATGATATTGTCAAGGTCTTGGATTAAGAGACTTGGAGGGACGTTACAGATGGATCTCACATATGCCACCATTCCAGTATTTGGAGGGGAACATAGGAGACTATACAAAGAAGCTCAGCTGGCCTACATTGTCAGTGATGAAGCAGACCCCACTAATCACCCCATCTTTGCACTTGACACTGGATTAGGGTCTAGCTTGTTACAGGTCACTAAGACTCTTGAGGCCCCTTTGCAAATCATAAAGCAGCCCATTCTTAATCAGGGAATGCCTCCTCCAACCACATTTGTTTGGAAGATGTTCTTTGACGGAGCTTCTTCCAGTATAGGTGCAGGTGCCGGAGTGGTATTCAAATCCCCTTCTCAAGAGACCATATCTCTGTCATACAAGATGGAATTTGAAGTCACCAACAATGTGGCAGAGTATGAAGCTCTAGTTCTAGGATTAAGAGCTGCAAAGGAAATGGAAATCAAGGAGATGGCTGTGTTTGGAGATGTAGAACTGATTGTCCAGTAGGTCAAAAATGTTTATCAGGGTAAGCATCCTCGACTCAAGAATTACAGGAACGAGGTATGGGACCTAGTTGATAATTCTTTCCTGGCTTTTACATCTCTTTCATTCCAAGGGAAGAAAATGCTCCAACCGACTTTCTAGCCTTTTCAGCTAGTTTGCATGAAGTTCCTGCGCTGCCCACTGTCAAATCTGAGGTCGAAATAGGATACAGACCTTCTGTACCAAACAATGTTAGACATTGGAAGGTATTTGAAGATGATCAGGAGATCGAGAAGTTCCTCCAGTCCATTGACGAATTTTTTGCATCACACATAGATGAGGACCCTGATGAGGAACCTGACCATCACCCTGGGGAGTTGTTAAATAGAGTTGCTGACCACCAGATTATTCAACTACCGAGCAATCACATACCGAGAGGTCTGATCCCATTAGAAAGATTGTTCAACGGGAATGAGGTGGCAGTAAGGGGGAGAGTCTTAGGTGATGATGTTGATACAACTGAGTGCAACATAGGCACACCAGAGGAGCCTAAGTTTGTCAAACTGTCAAAAAGTTTGACCGAGGAGAAGAGGGTCGAATATACTAATTTGCTGAGGGAGTTTGCTGACATGTTCACATGGACCTACGAAGACCTCAAGACATACGACACGTTAGTCATTGAGCACAAGATCCCACTGAAAGAAGAGGCTAAGCCATTCAAGCAGAAGCTGAGACAGATAAATCCCATGTTGTTACCAGTCATGGAGAGAGAGATAAAGAAGTTGTTGGATGCCCAAATCATTGTCCCCTTGAGATACTCTGACTGGGTGGCCAATTTGGTCCCAGTGAGAAAGAAGAATGGAGAAATCAGACTCTGTGTCGATTTCAGGAACCTGAACAGAAGTTCGAGGAAGGAAAATTATCCCATGCCCAACATGGAACATATATTCCAAAAGGTCACTGGTGCATCTAGGATATCTATGATTGATGGCTTTTCTAGTTACAATCAGATATCAGTCATGCCTGAGGACAGAGAAAAGACAGCCTTCACCACTCCCTGGGGCACATTCATGTATGCCAAGATGCCTTTCAGACTGATGAATGCAGAAGCAACATTTCAGCGGGCCATGGACATAGCCTTCATTAGGGAAAAGGATAAGTTTGTGGTGATTTACCTAGATGACATAACAGTCTTTTCCAAGACTAATAAAGAGCATCAGTGCCACTTGAAGAGGGTTTTCCTGAAGTGTCGCAGGTTTGGCCTTTCCCTGAATCCCAAGAAATCATTGTTTTCTATGCAAGAGGGGAAACTGTTAGGCTATATAGTGTCGGCAGAGGGGGTGAGAATTGATCCTGGCAGGGTATGATCAAAATCTGGACCAGGGGTCAAAAATTTGCTCAATTTTCAAAGTGCTCGGAATGCGACAAAAATGGTGCCTTTGCGTCCATCTCGTCTTCCTGATTTCGGCGGTATATTTACTTTCTCAAATGGAGTCTGTATAGAGAAGATATCGCGATCTGTTCGCCGAGCCAAACAGGGGAAAAAAAATGGGATGCTGACTGGGCAGTCCGTACAGTCGTACGGATGCTGACGTGGCATGATGGTACGACTCACACATGGTAGTTGACATGGCAGGTGACGTGGAAATCTTTGATTGGTTGACTTTGGACGAGTATTATGGTGACATGTGGCATGATGTGGGCGAATGGAAAGGTACCACGTGGCCCAACGAAGGGCTGCCACGTGGCACCCGTTTATTAGCTTTTGGTTATTGTTTGGTTCATTAAAATATTTGTGGGTCTGTGGGGTTTGACCCCCGGACCTCTCCCCTACATTGAACATTTTAACGAAGGCCAGGTCACCAACGTCCCATGCATTGGTTGTTATATATCAAATGGCAAAATTTTTATTTGAATTCAAACGTGGTTGTAATCGACGGGGGGTCGGGCCAGGGCTTAGCCCCGACCCGAGGTTTTATCGCACCACATATGACCATATATTATTTTCCATTCGCACAGGGTTCCAAATGTATATCCGTGGCTTTACTGTGTTTACATACGTCCATACATATTATTTGGTGCGCGCGGGGTTTGGTTAAATTATTCAGCCCCGGTCACATTTGTATTGGCATTATATGACTGTGCCCTTTTGTATTGTGCGGGGTTGTTTCAAATAGCCCATGGTTTCAGGCGCAAATGCATGTGACTGCAATGTTTGCGCGTGTTTTAAATTGGTATTTTCAAATGGAATAACCCACGGTTATATCACATCAATCATGTGACCATTCTTGTATACGGAGGGCGCGGAGCTTTGGTTAAAGCCAGGGGTTATATGGGCCACCCCCATATGACCCTTGCCACATATATGCGTGTGAGATTTTGGTTGAGTTTTAAACCACGTGCATAGACACTTGTCGAGCCAAGAATTAACCAAAGAATGGATAGCCTATTTTAGTGCTAGGACGTGGCCATATGGTCCCCCATGCGCCTAACCCCTCCGTTCTTGGGGGGCTTTGTTTCCGCTAACGGTGCGATATTTTGGCACCAATTTCGGAAGGCGTGTGTGTTCTGAGTTTAGGCACGGAAAAACGCAGAGGCTAGGTTCATTCACACACAGGTGCGAAATGGCGAACCAGTAACAGAGCTTAAAGGGGAAAAATGGCAGGAGGCCTAACTTTTTTTGTTTTTGTCCAAATGAGGTGCCGAAAAAGCCCAGCTAGGGGTTTTGGACATTCTGAGTCCATTGGCAGTGTTTTCATAGGAATTTGAAGACTTATTTTGTAGGTTTTTAACCAATGAATTTTGAGGAAGATCCAGGAAGCTTGAAGCCCTCATTGTTTGAGGCATTGCTCAGATGAGTACATATCTATTTTCTGAGACTGAATAGTCATTTTTGACTGATTATTATGCTCTGAACACATTGGGATAGGTTTCAGATCCATTGGAGGACTTTTACAGGTTATTTTTCCACATTGAAGCTCATTGAAGCTTGGAGGCCACATGTAGAAGAGGTCATTACTGGATGAGACAAGATCCATTTGCAGAGTTCTAATAGTCATTTTTGGGGCTTTTGTGTATTCCGAACCCAATAGTACAGTCTGTAAATCCATTGGAGTTGAGCAGCAGCTTGTAAAAGAACATTTGAAAAACTAATCCCAAAGAACCAAGTCCATTGAAGGAGGCTCAAGGAGATGTAGCCCAGAGAGGGGTGAACTCCTTTATCATCTTGTTATTGTTGTGATTTTGTTGTGTTACAGAGCTTGAAGAGGAAAAATGGCAGGAGGCCTAACTTTTTGAGTTTTTGGCCAAATGAGGTGTCGAAAAATCCCAGCTAGGGGTTTTTGGACGTTCTAAGTCCATTGGAAGTGTTTTCACAGGCATTTGAAGACTTCTACTGTAGGTTTTTAATCATTGAAGTTTGAGGAAGCTCCAGGAAGCTTGAAGCCCTCATTGTTTGAGGCATTGCTCAGATAAGTACATATCTATTTTCTGAGACTGAATAGTCAATTTTGACTAATTATTATGCTCTGAACACATTGGGATAGGCTTCAGATCCATTGGAGGAATTTTACAGGTGTTTTTTCCACATTGAAGCTCAGAGAAGCTTGGAGGCCACATGTAGAAGAGGTCATTACTGGATGAGACAAGATCCATTTTCAGAGTTCTAATAGTCAATTTTGGGGTTTTTGTGTATTCTGAACCCAATGGTACAGTCTGTAAATCCATTGTAGTTGAGCAGCATCTAGTAAAATAACATCTGACAAACTAATCCCAAAGATCCAAGTCCATTGAAGGAGGCTCAAGGAGATGTAGCCCAGAGAGGGGTGAACTCCTTTATCATCTTGTTATTGTTGTGAGTTTGCTGTGTTATTTGCTGCACTTTATGATGATCTGTATTGGTTTATGGCACATAATTAATGTTTTAAAAGAACATTTCCTCACACATATACATTGACAAGAAGAAGCATGAACTTTAACACATAAACCATCTTGCATATTTTAACACATGAAGCAAGGTCCTGTAAGGTTTATTTTATTGAAGTAGGGGGTGCTTGCATAGCATAACAAGTCAGTCTTCTATTTTCAGATGAGTGATCTGAAAATAGAAGGCTGACTTGTTATGCTATGCAAGCACCCCCTACTTCAATAAAATAAACCTTACAGGACCTTGCTTCATGTGTTAAAATATGCAAGATAGTTTATGTGTTAAGTTCTTGGTTCTTCTTGTCAATGTTCATGTGTGAGGAAATTTCCCTTTAAAAGATTAAATATGTGCTATAAACCAATACAAAGCAATATAAAGTGCATCAAATAACACAGCAAACTCACAACAATAACAAGATGATAAAGGAGTTCACCCCTCTCTGGGCTACATCTCCTTGAGCCTCCTTCAATGGACTTGGCTCTTTGGGATTAGTTTGTCAAATGTTATTTTAAAAGATTCTTCTCAACTCCAATGGATTTACAGACTATACCATTGGGTTTAGAATACACAAAAACCCCAAAAATGACTATTAGAACTCTGCAAATGGATCTTGTCTCATCCAGTAATGACCTCTTCTACATGTGACCTCCAAGCTTCAATGAGCTTCAATGTGGAAAAAACACCTGTAAAAGTCCTCCGATGGATATGAAACCTATCCCAATGTGTTCATAGCATAATAATCAGTAAAAAATGACTATTCAGTATCAGAAAATAGATATGTACTCATCTGAGCAATGCCTCAAACAATGAGGGCTTCAAGCTTCCTAGAGCTTCCTCAAACTTCACTGGTTAAAAACCTACAAAAGAAGTCTTCAAATGCCTGTGAAAACATTTCCAATGGACTCAGAACTTCCAAAAACCCCTAGCTGGGCTTTTTCGGCACCTCATTTGGCCAAAAATTCAAAAAGTTAGGCCTCCTGCCATTTCCCCCCTTCAAGCTCTGTTACTGGTTCGTCATTTCGCACATGTGTGTGAATGAAATTAGCCTCTGCATTTTTCTGTGCCTAAACTCAGCACACATGCACCTTCCGAAATTGGTACCAAAATGTCACACCATTAGCGGAAACAAAGCCCCCCAAGAACGGAGGGGTTAGGCGCATGGGGGACCATATGGCCACGTCCCAGCGCTAAAATAGGCTATCCATTCTTTGGTTAATTCTGGGCTCGACAAGTGTCTATGCACGTGGTTTAAAACTCAACCAAAATCCCATGCGCATATATGTGGCAAGGGTCATATGGGGGTGGCCCATATAACCCCGGGCTTTAACCAAAACTCTGCGCCCTCCGTATACAAGAATGGTCCCATGATTGATGTGATATAACCATGGGTTATTCCATTTGAAAATACCAATTTAAAATGCACACAAACATTGCAGTCACATGCATTTGTGCCTGAAACCATGGGCTATTTGAAACAACCCCATGCAATACAAAAAGGCACGGTCATATAATGCCAATACAAATGTGACCGGGGCTGAATAATTTAACCAAACCCCGCGCGCACCAAATAATATGTATGGACATATGTAAACATAGTAAAACCACAGGTATACATTTGGAACCCCGCATGAATGACAAATAATATATGGTCATATGTGGTGCGATAAAACCTCGGGCCGAGGCTAAGCCCTGGCCTGACCCCCCATCGATTACAACCACGCTCTTCTACTTGTGGCCTCCAAGCTTATCCGAGCTTCAATGTGGAAAAAACACCTGTAAAATTCATCCAATGGATCTGAAACCTATCCCAATGTGTTCAGAGCACAATATTTAGTCAAAAATGACTATTCAGTCTCAGAAAATAGATATGTACTCATCTGAGCAATGCCTCAAACAATGAGGGCTTCAAGCTTCCTGGAGCTTCCTCAAACTTCAATGGTTAAAAACCTGTAATAGAAGTCTTCAAATGCCTGTGAAAAATGTGCCAATGGACTCAAAACGTCCAAAAACTCCTAGCTGGGCTTTTTCGGCACCTCATTTGGCCAAAAACTCAAAAAGTTAGGCCTCCTGCCATTTTTCTTCCTTCAAGCTCTGTTACTGGTTCGCCATTTCACACCTGTGTGTGAGTGAACCTAGCTTCTGCGTTTTTCCCTGCCTAAACTCAGCACACACGCGCATCTCCACAAAACGTGCTAAATTGTCGCACCGTTAGTGAAACCAAAGCCCCCGAGGACGGAGGTGTTGGGCGCATGGGGGGACCAATATGGCCACGTTCCCCACGCAGAAAGGTCTAAGTTCCACCGTTTAATATTGAAATTACAAGTGGCAGGTATGTGTTTGATCCAAAACCAAAACCCAACTTAAATCCGCGCGCTCTGTTCCAATGGTCACATGTAAAATACAACCACTGCTATAATGTTAAAATCCCTGCGTGCCATTTAATATAATGGTCAAATGAAAAATCGCATAAACCCGTTTGGAACCCAAACGCCGCGAAAAAAATAAACCAAAGGCACGGTTGTATGGTAATAAAATAGAACCATGATTATACATTTTAATTTCCGCGCCATTTAAAACATTGGTCACATGGTGAGGTTACAACCGTGGGTTTTAACACCAAACCGCGTGCATAATTTTTAACGTAGTCATATGGTAAACGCATATAACCACGTGTCGTTTTTAAAACACCACCACGCGTAATGTTGGAGAGTAAGGGAATGTGTACACATAGTGTGACCGGGGGCTGGGGCTAAGCCCCAGCCCTGACCCCCACGCCGACCACCAAATAGAATGAATTCAAATAAATTGAAATTCGTATAGTTAATAAGTAATAACGTTTGGTGTGCTGGCAGTTCGGACTTTGGTTAAAGATCTTGTATAGTTGGGGAGGTCCGGGGATCGAACCCTGTGGCCTCCATAAAATTTTAGTTAACAAACCAAAAAGCCAATTCCGGGGTGCCACGTGGCAGCCCATGATTGGGCCACGTGGCACCCTAGCATTTGCCCAAAAAGATGCCACGTGTCGCAATATTACTCGCCCACAGTCAACCAATCATCGATTGCCATGTCACCTGCCACATCGACTACCACGTTGACTATACGGTCACCACGTAAACTGTACGGCCTCTGTCCAGTCAGTCTGTATGGACTGCCCAGTCAGCATCAAAATTTTGCCTGTTTTCCATGGCGAACAGATCGCGATATCTTCTCCATACAGACTCTGTTTGAGAAAGTAAATATACTTCCAGAATCAGGAAGAAAAGACGGATGCAATAGCACCATTTTCGTCGCATTCCGAGTACTTTGAAAATTGAGCAAATTTTTTACCCCTGGTCGAGATTTTGATCACACCTTCCCATTCAAAGGCTTTTGGACCCAGAAAAGCTTATGATTATCTATCTGAGCTTCAATACTCTTTTTCTTTCAAGTTCTATCAACTGATTCTACTTGAAAAATCTTTTCGACAATCACCTGGATACTTTGACATGCCTTTCACTGCAACTGACTATGTCCCTCAACCACTGCTCTCTGGCTGCTGGTGACCCACTGTTCTCTCTGTGCTTGGAAGACTACCAACCTTCCCACTGAGAATCAAGTCCGTCTTTAAAACTCTTTGACGTCAACAATCCGCTCTCCAATGGCTGCAAACTTTCCTGCGACATCTTGTCACAAGCCAAGAAAACAATCAATATTGAAAACAAATTGACACAAGACTGAAAATAATGACAGCAAATTTTTTTTGCTCTTCAAGCAAACTGTCGCATCTTGTGCTTCATCAAAGCACATGGTGTTTTCCTCTATCTCAATGTGCTCCAAAATTGACTTACAAGCCAACAAACACCATTGACTAAACATAAGTCGAAAACATGATCGACACCACATAGTCATCAAGATAATATTGACACAAGTCGAGACTCATGTGAAACATATCAACCTTCAAAAATGAAAAGTCGAAAATCATGATAAACAATCATGCTACAATTATTAGTCATTCATGATGAACTAACATCAAATTCATGGTTTATGCACTCAAAAAACCATATGCAAGTCCATAGCTCTTCAAATCTCCTTCCTGTATAAACATAGGTACTTAAACCCAAAACATGTGGGTACTAAAGAGCTGAATATGTATATGGCTGTAACAAACGAGCAGCACACCCCTCTTTTACATGTTCTTGACGAGGTGGTATAACACAAGTATGCATTCAAAAATAAATGCATTCACATGCAAACTTGTACCTTACAAGTTATGATAACTGCTGCAACTTGTCAAACTTCAACAAAATGAAAATATAAGGCTGAAATGTGCATCTACAACAGAAAAAATGCAAGCCTTACTTACTCAAGAAATCTAACCATTTCTTACCAAGCCAACTCATTGGCGAATTCTTCTGCTGAAAGTCATCTTCTTGTGAATCATCTTGACTCACATCAATGATGGAATCTCCTCTTCCATTCTCATCAATCTCTTTACCCAACTTCTTCTTGTGTTGTGGACGAGAGGTTGGATGCAATGTCCAACATTGGTCAATGAGATGACCCCTCTTCTGACAATGAGTGCAAATCTTTTGCATGTTCTTTTCATGTTTCCTTTGCTTGGAAAGTTTCCTA
>JASDQU010249441.1:0-11112 GCA_032191745.1 Picea mariana | reverse complement strand
TATACATCCAAAAACTTAACCCTAGGAGATGAAGCGCCAAAAGTCATGTGGGCCCCGTTTGGGTAAGTTAGTACATCAACTTCCCGGGGCCGTAACTTTTGTATACGATCTCTGTTTTGGAAGAACGATAGCCCGTTAGAAAGGTATATCCAATCAATACACATATTTGACAGTGGTGAGCCCTAAGAACATTGTTTAGGGCCTCAAAATGGCCCCGTAATTCAGGGACCCAAAAACTAGGAAAAAAAACTGCCAGACTGGAAAACTGCTAAAATGAACCAGTTGGAATAGGCGGGAGGCCACCGAAATCCATATGGATCATAAATATCCAAAATGTTGGGAGTGATCTCCCACTCCATATCACTAGATCTCCTAGGATCAATGTGCCCTCTTGAAGAGAAAATGCACCCCACTGGGAGATAGAATGGATGGTCTAAAGAATCCTCTCAATAACTGATGCAAAGAGGTGCTATGGTGTTATAAATCAAGCATGGAGAGTGTGATACTGCAGATCCATATTTCCCAAGCCAAATCGAATTTCTCTTCTTCAAGTGATGCGCCCAACCTATTGGAATCCCCCACAAGTGCGCTCTGTTTCCTCCAACTTCCTTTGAAACTGAATATAACTGATGTAGAATGGTGAGGGAGGAATATTTCACCTTTGTGAACAAGCTCGGACCAGGTTGGGTGGGATATTTCACCACCAAGTTGATCTCTAGGGTTTGTTCATTCAAAATCCTCAAAATCCCCAAGTGAACGAACTCTCTAGTAAGAATCCAAACATCAAAATGATAAACAACATAATGAGAGAATATAGGCCCCTTATCTCTCTTTTATCCCCGTTGTTCACCTTTTCCCTCCAAGTGACTTTTACTTTATTTTTATTACTCTTTAATTAAATCACTTTATCAATTAATTGGCCTTTTTTCCTCTAAAAAGTGATTTATTCATCCCTACGGCTTATCCGGCCATTGAAAGTCACTTCTCATCATCTAATCTTGTAGTGCTCTTCCTCCCGATTTCAATGATCTATTACACTAAGAGGTTTTTCCAAGTAATATACCCAAAATGACCTTCTTAGTGAAATTAATTAAAATATGACTCATAATAACTCAAAATTATGGAAATCGTAGGAATGCAACGAAACCAATGCAAAGTTGTGCGAAATGGATCTTGATGATGAAATATGATGAACGATGCAATTCAGGCCCAATAAAACCCTCAATATCTCCTGAACTCGCTGTCACCCTCATATGGCTACTCTAGTAGGCATAACACTCTGTAGTATAATAATGTCAAAAAATTCGGACATTACAGAAACACTACAAATGGACACTAACATCCCTTTGAATTCAACTTAACTAATTAGAAAGAGAGAGAGAGAAAGGGTGTGATGCAACTTGTTTTGAAGTTTGTCCTTGTTGCTTCTAATCCAAATTTGATCTCCAAAATCCTTAACGCAACTTGATACCTTCAATAGGCAACAAAGAGAAACAAAGAACTCCTACTCTATAAGATTAGATCAAGCAAATTCATCTACAAAGACCGAAGGAACAATAGACACACACATGGAAGAATACATAAGCTTGAAGGAAATAGGCCAAGTATATTGAAATGAGAACTTAAAAAGAGTACTTACATACCAAAATTGATGCAGTTGTAGTAGCCTCCCCAAGCTCTCCTCGTCCAACCGTTGCACGATGCTACCAAGATCATAAGTTTGATATTTGAAATCTTTCTCTTTTTCACCTTGGAAATCCCTCAATATATAGGCTTGAGAGGCATAACAACCATCAACAAATGAGGTGTATGGTTGAGGATATGGCTCCTTGAGGCTTGGATCAGATCCCAAAGTGAGGCCCAAGCATGAGGTTAGAACACAACTAACCCAATCTCAAAGAGTTGGCCCATAGATTAAGGTGGGGGAGATCCCTCCTTTCTCTCAACAACATCAACGCTCCCCCCCAGTGAGAGATAGAGCATTGATCCTAGATGAGCGCTCCCCTATAGTGGCAGAGGGGGCGCTAGTATTCATAAATGCTCAAAAAAGGGTTGAAATTTCCAAGGAAAAAGTGTGTTTTGACTAAAAAATGATGGTTTTCCTCAAAATGATGGTTTTCCATATCACTTAGGGGTTATGAACAACTGTTTTAATGGTTTCAAGGGGTGGTGACACCTCACAAAGTGAATACGACACTTGGGAAGGTGCATACGACACTTGTGACAGTGAATGCGACACTTACCGAGGTGCATACGTCACTTTGTGACACTTGCGACACTTAGGGTGTGTAACTCAAGTGTGACATTTTGATGTGTAACAGATGCCCCCTAAAGTGTGAGTTGAAAAGAGAAACTGATGACCGAAACACTTTACAAATTCTTCAAAGCAAGGGTGTTGGAGAGGAAGAACCTGGCAAAAGCTGCAAACAATCATCAAACAATATTAAAATATGTTTCATCCTTGAGGCAGGCATACCTATGCTTAGAATACAAATGACTCAAAGCAAGTTGTCGAACAATACACTGTGGATCCATGAGAATATTGACTAAGGATATGGCCACCAAACATACAATGTGGATTCATATGACTCGATCAAGTTGTAGCCACGAGATTTTACATAGTGGAGCTACAAGAAGACAAACCAACATAGCCACAGACCAATACAAAGTGGATATATGTAACAATGCATATTAGTAATTTTCAAAATCCATCTCAACTTGGGTTAGTCAGATAACATTTGGTAGATTCCAAATATGTTCCCAGGGTCTTCATCTCAATCCCGAACCGGTACGATTCTAACCATGTGAATATATGTGTTGATGTTGAACATGGTAGAAACCACTTGATTAGCGGTCATTGATGTATACCATTAACAAGCATGAGAGAGATGTTAATGACTCTCAAGGTACCCTAGTACAATCCAATGGGTATGCATTTTGTGAGCTGAAGTCGAACACTCATGGAATCATTCAAGTAGAGGCCAATGATGTTAACCCACTGTCGAAAGAGAGGAGACCTTCCATTAAGGCTTGCAGGTTCCAAGGTACTAATTGGTTTCTAAGTCTAATTCCTGGATGATGTGCTAAAGTCGATAGGAAAAGACTCGTCAAAGGAGGGTCTTGATGTATCCCCCATCATCGACATGAAACTGACACAAGATAGTGGTTTAAGATGAAAGATTAGATGTGAACAGACTAACACGGGTATGAATATTGCAGAGTGGTTTATACTTCCTTTGAACATTGCATGGCATGAGAATTGACTTGGCAGCATTAACTGAATGAAGAAAGGATCCAAACATAATGTGATGATATCCATAGTGTAAAGACAACCAAATGTTCTCTTTGAAGGAGTCCAAAGAGTATGACGATGCATAGAGTGTGACAACAACCATAGGTTCTCTTTGAATAAGAAGAGTATGACTACACATGGACTTCAAATGACTCAGAGATAAGTAGATTACCCAACTATGCGACATAATGTTGATAGGTGCCACGTTCAAGGGTGACAACAAAGAGTTGCCATAAAGGTTTTCAAGACTTGACCCACTTCCCAATTTTTTCCCCCATCCAGATAGATGAGTAACTCTTTTTTTTTAACGAGCTCGAGGAGGGTAACACATGCTCGATATAAGTTCATCCTTCGGATGAGTCCTTCAGAATATTTTTAACGAATCCTAAGAAGGAGTGGTTCGGTCCTAGATAGGCCTTTCAATGTATGTTTTATGAGTCCAAGGAAAGTAAACTCGATGGTTTTTCATGTTTATAGAGTTTGAAAAACACTTAAAGGAAACTCCCAAATGGAATTTTTCATAAGTTTAGTCTCCCAAGCCCGAAAAAGAATAAAATAATACTTAGGAGAACTCTCCTAACCAGATGGTCAAGGTGTTTCTTTTTCGTAAAGTATTCCGATGAGATTGAAAAAGAGATAAACTACCATTCAACACACGTGCTTTCCAATTCACTTTAACAAGCGTTAAAGACAACAATATCGGTCAACAATATTTTCATGTTTAGAGAGTCTGAAAAGAGCTTAAAGGAAACTCTAGGGGGTTCCTTTTTCGTATAACCTTTATGAGTCCGAAAAAGTGATAAAAGTATACTCGGTCACCTTCTCATGTATTTACAAGCACGAGAAAGAACAAAGACTAAGCTCATAATTGGTTTCATTTTTACACAAGATTGAAATAAAATTAAACTATGCTTGTAATTTCCCAACGTAATTTCCAAAGGTTTTGAGGGATACCCATGGGTGGTTGGTACTCTACCCCCAACTTGAGAAGCTAGTGGATTAACTCTAGAATGATAATCAAAGGCTGGAGACATGCTCCCCCAAGCTTCGTTTCATTTGTCGTTGCTTACATTCTCACCAATTTTTGTACCATATGGAGAAAAAGGATAAGGGCGGATGAAATGAAGTTTCTTCAATGAGTTCTAAAGAAAGACTAGACTCGATATCTACGATATCTAGAGAAAAAACTTGACTTGATAGGAGAGGTGACTGTTTCATTTTTTAATGAGCTTGATACAGGAAATGAACTATGCTCGTAGCTCTAAGTTCAATCCCTAGATTTCCGTTTCATTTTTTAACGAGCTTTCCAAATAGAGGAAAATTATGCTCGAAACCTCTATTTCATTTTTTAACGAGCTTGCTACAAAGAAGAAAAACTATGCTCATAACCTATGTATTATTTTTTAGCGATATTTCTATAGAGAAGAGAAATTATGCTCATGACCTCTATTTCATTTTTTAGCGAGCTTGCTACAGATAAGAGAAACTATTCTCATGAACTTTGTTTCACTTTTTAACGAGCTTGCCACAGAGAAGCAAAAATATGCTCGAGACCTCTGTTTCATCTTTTAACGAGCTTGCTACAGAGAAGTGAAACTATGCTCGTAGATTCTGTTTCATTTTTAACGAGATTGCCACAGAGAAGCAAAACTATGCTCAAAACCTCTCCTTGATCATGGCTTCCAAGAGGAAAGTGCTTTGGAAGGGATACATGTCAAGCGAAAAACGTCAGCCATGGCTTCCAGAAGATCTTCGCTAGATGATAGAAAAATGCTCCGGAAGGAATACATGTCGACAACCTCGATAAGGGTAGGGAGATCTAGTTATAATATCCCTATCGAAGAGATGACCATGTCAACTATCATATCTAATTCAAGAGAAGGGATATATTCTCTCTCATTTGGAGTTGAGCGCATGGGACATGTCGTTACATAATTGACCTATGGCGGGGTGGACATTGCTGACATGTATGGATCGTTCAGGGAAGGTAGATGGTTGACCATCATATGAGGGTTAATAAATGAAAGATGGTCGTTTGTTACTGTGTTTCCATTGTAAGGGAAACATATCACTCGAAAGAGAGTGGACACAAAATCTCTCATAACGTAGACATAGTCTCGCCCGAGGAGCAAGTTAAAATCCAAGGGGTCATGAACTACCATCACATTGACGTTGACCGTTTTTTATCCCAAAGTAACCGGAAACTGAGGAAGGATCCCTAAAGGTTGACTAATTATTCTATCAAAGTTCAACATATTTTGAGTCACTGGTGCAAGTAGTGGAGAACCAAAATCTTTCCAAGAATTCTCGTATAAGATGCTAACATAAGCACCTTCAACTATTATAGTGTTAGGAATATTCCTACCACAAACTTGCACGATGATTTGAAAAGGCACATAAGAAGGAAAATGAATTTTTGTCAAATGATTCCAATCAATAGAAATCATCTGATTTCTTGAAGGGGGTGCCATCGGAACATGCAGAGTGCCCCTCGTCCGGGTGAATCAGTATTAATAAGGTAGACCTAGGTGACATCCTCACTCTTTGAATAAAGAGTGGGACCGATCGACGACGGACTCAGAGTGACCACTTGGGTTGCACTCCTTAAGGAAGGGGTGGGATTGATCGATGATGGACTTGTATCGACCACTTTGGGTTCAATCTTTAGATGAATATTGGGGCTGACCGATGACAAAACCAGATCAACTACTTGGGTTACTGGTTCAACTGAGGATGAAAACAGATTGACCACCTGATCAGCTGGACTGACCAAGGATGCAACTGAATTGACCAGTCCATCAAATAACGACGGATTGGGAGAGATCTTACGATAACCAGTTGGAAGTTGAATATTTTCCAAAAAATAAGAAGCCTCATCCATACGAGGGAAAAGGTGAGAGTGATGATCACCTTCACATAACATACAAGGAAATTTGATGGTTCTATTCTTCTTACCAACCTCAATGTCACTAGTTGATGAGGTGTCACCATCATGTCCAGCAGGGGCTAGTGACCTGGAAGAACACATTTCTAAGACCTTGGGGAGACTATGGCAATCCCTCAGAAAGTGATATCCCTTACAAATCCTGCAAGGGAATTTGGGTTTAGGATTCTTCATTTTAGACTTGTCTACTTTATCAACACTCCTAGTACGATTAACAATAGTTGGTTGCTCAGACCCAACATGACCTGATGTAGTTGGAGGTTTGGTCTCTTTTCGATTATTATTATTCTTCTCCTTTTGTTTCTTATTCTTCTTATCAATATGGATACTCACTTTAGAGCTTTCACTAGGTGAAGAAGGGAAAAGGGAAGGAGACCCGATGAGTGAAGAAGGCGAAAGGTCGACATGAGGTTGATTTGTGGGTGGTGTGCCTACATCTGAAGCATCACGTGCATTCGAATCACTGGGAAAAGTCGATATCACCGGAGTGGGGAACAACCAAATAGGTAACCCGATGATGAGACCTGGAATACCCTGTGTGGCAATGCACGGAGGACCAACATTTCCAAAAGAAGGAAAGGTGAAAGATTCACCGGGAAAAGGGATTCCTTCGTTGGTACTCCTAGGATCTGATTCCATTGACACTGATTCGACCTAAGGTCCACTAGGGAAAACAAACAAATCACGCTACAAATATAAGAAGTAAACAATCAAACAAACCTTTCCACATTGAAACTACTAGTTGGTGATGAAATCGAACATCTCAAGATAAATATAGGAAGGGGTTGGGATAGAACAGATGGATCAGTTACATTGGCGACCTGCTTAATGAACTTACGCCTTGGTGTGAAAGTTCCCGCATGGTTTTACCTGTGGGTTTACCCTCCAAGGAGCCTAAGTGAGTTCGACCAACGTCTGAACCAGGTATAGAGAAGACTCCCCTTCACCATTACCTTGTGTATTAACCCTATATATATAGGCCACTAATGTTACCAACTCATAGTCAACCTCTAGGTGAGTATAGTCGACAGTTGGGATCGAACCTATGGGTAGGATATCAAGTCTGGAATTCTTCAAGAGAATTGAAGACAAGTGGATAGGAAGACTACTGAGGATGCCAAATATATTCAAGATTCACGACGCTTCGAGACCAAATGAAACCAGTCGTTTCTGAAGAAGAACCCCCAATATACAATCTTTTCGCTACATGGTTTATGCTTCAGAGGGGAAATCTCCACTACTCTCCCACACATGACCTCATGTTTAACCCCTGTGTGAGAGGGGGATCCCGACTATGGTTATACGAACAATTTGAATTACTGCTCCCTAACACAAGATTCTATGTTTGTCTCATGGCTTTGGAAATTTATCCTGACAACTTATTCCAAAGATCTACACCTTAAACTAATGTAGGTTTTTTCCCAGATAATATAAAATCGTCTGATGAATTTTATAAGCTCTTCATTTTAGGGCTACTGTTTACTGAAGGGTGTGAAAGTGAAACTTATGGTGTTTTAGACTCGACTCCAAAAGAATGTAGAATATTGAGATGCAAATATTTTTCTTCAATGAATCCTACATATGGGATGGAGAAGAGGTTCAACTTTCTTTAACAAAAACACCCAATTCCCAAATGCAATTTTCTAAATGTAATCTACCTATCTACACTATCCAAAAGCAAGAATGCAACTATCTTTTATGTTTGATTCTAATGTATAAAGAACGTAGATGCAAATCCTTTAACACTCCATTACTTTCAATCTAAATGAAAGAGTTGAATGCAAATACAAAAGACACGAAGCAAAAAAGATTTCAAACAAATCATGCACTCACAGAAACAAGTATGATAACTCACACAATCAAGGACTCGAAAATTGACAAGCATTCAAGGAATACAAGAAGGTTCATAGAAGAATCCAAAAAACGATAGGGAGAAAGAGAAATCACTCAACTATCTTGACAAAAAAAGTGGCAAGAAATAGCAAACCAAGCTAGGTTGTGGTAAAAATAAAGTCTGAAATCCTTCAAAGAGGAAAGATTTGAAAATTAACTTAAAACCAAAAACCTTTGCAGACCTTTCAATCAGTCAGATAACCCAAAACTTTTGCAAGACTCAGATGAAACCAAGAAGAAACAAGGCTAATCAATATTTCAATTTGGAAAAGGTTGAAAGCTCAAGCAAGACAAGAAAAGAGTGATAAGAAGCCATATCCTCAACCTAAACAAAGTCACAAGAAAAAGTACAGACTCTAGGAAAAATACCTCCAACAAAAGGCTTGACCAAAACAGGGCATATTTTCTTGGATCTACTCAAAAAAAGAGAGAAATGCTCCATAAAACAAAGAGACGGAGTGCTACACCGCTTCCTAAGAGACCATTGAGGAGCGTTGATAAGATAAGCATTGCCTTGGTAGCCACTCTGGGGGAGCGCTAGTTCTATATATGCTTGAAAATAAGCATAAAAAAACAAAAATTAAGTAGATACTAGCTTGGGAAGTATGACTAGAACTTGATGAAACAATGGAAAGAGGGAAGCCTAAAAAAACAATCAACCAAACAAGATCAAACTAGGCAAAGGTTCAGACGATCCAAGGAAAGACAAGTCAATGAATTTCCCCAGTGGAGTCGCCAATATTCCCCTGCGGACAGGTGAAATTTCCCTTGGATTATAGACCCCTATACCAAGACAGAAACACTACAAATGGACACTAACATCCCTTTGAATTCAATTTAACCAATCAGAAAGAGAGAGGGAGAATGAGTGTGATGCACCTTGTTTCAAAGTTTTTCCTCGCTACTTCCAATCCAAGTTTGATCTCCAAACTCCTTAACCCAATTTGATACCTGAAATAGGCAATGGAGAGAAACAAAGAACTCCTACTCAAAGATTAGATCAAACAAATTCATCTGCAAAGATCGAAGGAACAATAGACAAGCACATGCAAGAATACATAAGCTTGAAGGAAATAGGCCAAGTATATTCAAATGAGAACTCAAAAAGAGTACTTACAGAACACGATTGATGTAGTTGCAGTATCCTCCCCAATCTCTTCTCATTCAACCCTTGCACTATGCTACCAAGATTATAAGTTTGATATTTGAAAGCTTCCTCCTTTTCGCCTTGGAAAGCCCTCAATATATAGGCTTGAGAGGCATAACAACCATGAAAAAATGAGGGGTATGGTTTAGGATATGGCTCCTTGAGGCTTGGATCAGATCCTAAAGTGAGGCCCAAGCATGAGGGTCGAACATAACTAACCCAATATCAAAGAGTTGGCCCATAGATTAAGGTGGGGGAGATCCCTCCTTTCTCTCAACAACATCAACACTCACTCCCAGTGAGAGACGGAGCGTTGATCCTAGATCGATGCTCCCCTATAGTGGCAGAGAGGGAGATATGTGTGCACCCAAAGTATGGACAGTGGGGCAGTGGTCTTCATAAATTCTCAAAAAGGGTTGAAATTTCCAAGGAAAAGTGTGTTTTGACCAAAAAATGATGGTTTTCCTCCTCCCATATGACTTAGGGGTCATGAATAATTGTTTTAATGGTGCAAGGGGTGATGAAACCTCGCAAAGTGAATGCGACACTTGGGAAGGTGCATACAACATTTTTGACAGTGAATGCGACACTTACCAAGGTGCATATGTCGCTTTGCGACACTTGCGACACTTAGGGTGCGTTACTCAAATGTGACATTTTAATATGTAACACCCCCTCACAAAAATTATTTCTTCTAGACACTGCATCATGTTTTTCATTATAAACACTTGGGTACTATAGACAATATAGAATGACAAAAGAGACAATGTATATCATATAGATCTATCAGAAAATTGACATACCCCCCTCTTAGATCCCATTGTAAGAATACAAGATGATAATACAAGTCCCCCAAGCAAGGCCTAATTACATATATTGTATTCCTTCTAATAAGGATTTGGTTAAGAATGGTAAGATAGGTAGTATATTAGATAAAGTAATCAAAGTTTTCTTTAAGTGCCATGGCCCCTTATTAACCCATAATTGGGGGATAACACATATTAACACAAACATATGTAGAAATTTTGAGAATTGGGCATTAATGCAATTTTGAAATTTCACCTAATTCGTTTGAGGTTTCATAGACCTAATCCTTGTGAACTTTCAACCTCAGGGCTACAAAAGTAATATTTCACTTTTCATAAACCCAAGTGTTGATGCAGGAAAAATGCCCCATGCCAACATGAGGAGGATTGTCCGATGGCAGGTCCCATTTAGACATGTTCTCATTTGGTATGACAATTTCCACCAGTATGTGGACCCGATTACCGCTAACTAAACGGATTTATCTCCGAAGAGAGACTTGTTCATTTAATCTAATCTAAATGTCAACTATAATTCTAATCTTATATGCAAATGCAATCATTCTAACATCTAACTACTCATAATCTAACATGAACCAAAAATCAATTGCAGGCATATAGTTTTCCTTATGGAAACATAAATAATTCACATTTATCGATAAGAAACCATACTAGCATACTCATCTACATATAAATGACATTAAATATGTTCTTGTAATCAAATTCATAATTATTTCCCACACAACCAAGATGAAGTTCGAGTACTTCAGTGCGAGACTTTTCCTGATTGAGAATGCCTCCCTAGCTGAGAGGGAATGTTGATGATTACAGCTGCATGAGACATCCTCCAGGACACAGACTGAGTGAGTCAACCTGTGAGGAAGCCCATGAGTTGGTTGTGCCCATGAGATGGGTGTGTGGTTCCTCTCTGAGACAGAGATGAAACGTTGTGCCCCTATGTGGGGTGATGAAGCCAATGAGTTTGGTGTGTGGTTCCTCTCTGAGACGGATATGGAATGTTGTGTGCCCCTGT
>JASDQU010249440.1:0-16224 GCA_032191745.1 Picea mariana | reverse complement strand
TCACCTTCATCAAGAGTCCAATTAGGATTTTCTGGAGGCTTATTTGGTGTAGAAGGTCCCTTTTTTGGTGGCATGTTGGCCAAATATCACTTTTGAATCTTGATTTTGAGGCGGTTCTGCTAGACAATATTTATTATGTTCTATCTCCCAAGTTTCGGCCCTTCTAGGTATGAAAATTTCTTTTAGGTAGTTCTCTGATATTTCTTCTCTGCAATGCCATAGGTCTGATCAAAATTGGATGTGCCAAGTGGAATTTACAGTAACTTCCTCACAACTTGCCGATTTTTGGTCTTTCCAGGAGATATCACTTGTATAGCATGCCCCTCACAAAATTATTGATATAAAATTCTGAAACTCGCACCCAAAATACTACAGACTGTCCACCATCCAATGAAACCAGTCCCACTCAATTTGGATATTCTAGCAAGAAGTTATGATTGTTTTACTTGGAACACCTTCTTGAGACTAGTCAATAGGACTAGTCAGATACCCTATCTTACACAAGGTGTATCTAAAAATTTATGATGACCCAGAAGTTGAACTTTTTACCATAGATACCTTACTAATTTATGTAAATGGCCTCCAGAGTTCAAGTTCTGAAATGTTACAAAAAAAAATTTATAGTGAAAATTCCGCAATGACTCATTTCAGGATGATTCCAGAACCCTAACTTGTACAGACTGTATCTCCAAAAGTATAAGGCCTCAGGAGCTGAATTTTGAATCCAACGTACCTTGATCCGTCTTCTAAATATCCTCCAAGCCGTTCCTTCTGAAACATTGCAGAAAAAAAGTTATAGCGAAAAGTACACCTTTTGAGATAGTGTTGGGACATATAATGTGTAAACAAGGTTTACTGGTTGACCCTGCTAAGATTGCAGTATTTGTGAATTTACCACCAACAAAGTCAGTGCTCCAGTTAAGAGAAACACTGGGACATATAGGCTATTACAATAAATTTATAAAGGGCTATGCACAGATTACTGCACCAATAGAAAAACTGTTAAAGAAGGACACTGGATTTTAGTCGAATGAGGACCGTCAGCAAGGATTGGACACTCTAAAGGAAAATATGGTAAAAACACCTATATTAATATTTCTAGATTGGGAAAAGACATTTCATGTGCACGTAGATGCATCAACCATAACACTTGGAGCAATTCTGGTGCAGCCAAAATAAGGGGAATTAGACCATCCTATAGCCTTTGCAAGAAGAAAGTTGTCAAAATCTGAGCAGAACTACAACACCGTAGAAAGAGAAGTCCTAGCCATGGTATATGCACTTTAGAAATTCAAGCACAATTAACTGGGTAAACTCTTTAAAATGTTCACAAACCATTATTCCCTCAAATATCTAGTCAACAAGCCAGTGTTGGGGGGGGAGGATCTATATATGGCTATTATTATTCCAAGAATTTGATTTTGAACTAATAATCAAACTAGGGAAGTTGAATGTAGGACCTGATCACCTGTCAAGGGTAGCTAATGGAGAAGAACCTACGAACTTGGAAGTCAACTTCCCTGATGCACAATTATTTTCAGTACAAGTAGCTAATGAATACTTCATGGATATTATTGAATACTCAAGTGCAGGGGTTGCACCACATGAATTTAGCACTGCGCAGAAGAAAAATATAGTAGTCAGAGCTGCAGACTATCGACTCATTGCAGGACATTTATATAAGATGGGCGCAAATAGAATTTTGAGAAGGTGTGTATTGGAACATGAATGACCCATAATTTTAGTAGAATCTCATGAAGGTATAGCTGGAGGACACTATGCACACAGGATTATGGTGGCCAATAGTCCATAAATATGCCAAGGAATATTGCCAGAAATGTGATGTCTGTCAGAGGGTTGGCAAACCCAAAAAAAGGGATGAGATGCCCCTAAGACCATAAGTGACTCTGCAAGTATTTGAAAAATGGGCAATAGACTTCGTTGGACCTATTAATCCACTAACAAAAGGTCATGAGATAGATATATCATTACTGTGATTGAATCTTAACGAGATGGGAAGAAGCAACACTAGTCAAAGACTGTAGCGCAAAGACAAAAACACACTTCTTATTTGAGGTAGTGATCATTAGATTTGGATTTCCTGGGATTTTAATGAGTGACCAAGGCACTCATTTTATCAATAATAACATCAGGGCTATGACTGAGGAGTTTGAAGTCTATCGACAAAAGAGTACACCATATCATCCTTAGGCAAATGGATTAGTAGAATCTTTCAATAAGATTTTGGAAACTTCTTAGAATAAGATCTGCAATGTCGAAAAGGATGATTGGGACTTGAAAATTCCAGCAGTACTATGGGCATATCGGACCACATGTAATAAGTTGACAGGACATACACCATTCGGATTGGTGTATGGGCAGGAAGCAGTGGTGCCGTTAGAATTTCTGGTACCTAGTCTATGCATAACAACAATTACCAACATGACAAAAAGAGGTGCATTACAAGAGATTTTAAGTCAACTAATGGAAATGGAAGATGACAATATTCCAACAAAATTTCACTAGGAAGTACAAAAATCAAGAGACAAATCCTGGCACAACAAACATATTAGAAAGAAGAGTTTTAAGGAGGGAAACCTCGTTCTGCTCTATGACATCAAATTTTTTCAATGCCCTGGTAAGTTTAGAATGCATTGGTTAGGGCCATATGAAGTAAATATTGTCACAGATGGGGGATCTATGTAGCTAAAAGAATTGGGAGGAACAAAACTGAAAGGAATGATCAATGGTAGTCAATTGGAACTGTATAGGGACAATCGACCCTACTAACCCTTGAAAGTTACAACACAGTGAGAAAGCCATGTATATAGTGTACTATAATAGATATTAGGAAATAAAAATCATAAAAAGGAAGACAAAAATAGAAAAAGAAGAAAAAAGGAATACAAAAATAGAAAAAGAGAAAAAACACAAAAAGAGGTAGAAGTTGAGGGAACTACAGGAAAGTATGAAAAAAGTCGTGCTCAACAATCATTGCGACAACATCGGAAGACAATGCGCAGGAAAAATTACACTCAGCACAAATGCATGCAAAAAGTGAAAAATAGTTATGATCGGGTCTATAAAGTGCAAAAGCATGCTCTAATTCAACACTTATTGATTTTTTAGCACATGGCAAGATACAAAGTGCGTGCCCTAGCTAGAATTGTACGAAGAAGCGATTGAGTGGGCCCATTGGAAAAAAGGTGAAACCACCGAAGTTTGGCACTCCAGGCTAGTATGTACGGGTTACTCAACAGGGCTAAAGATGCAAGGAAAGAATGAGACAACCCGCAAATGTGGTCGAGCTTGAAGATGTCACCACTTCAAACATAGAGTCGATCAGCCTGACATGGGTTGGAGAGGAAACATCGACAACACCACAAGGGAAAGTAGAGAATATTTTTGGGACTCAGAATGGTATCCTGAACCATAACCCTGAAATGCCTGCTAAACCCGATGAAATGACGAGTCAGCAATAGAGCCACGAAGAAGAGGAGGTGTTGGTCGAGGATATTACTGACCGACCTGTTGGCAGCGAATTCACATTTTTCTACTGTCCTTATACGCTGCCTACACCACTGTTTTGCAAACCTTGATTTTCGTCGCAATTCGTAAATGAAACAACACTCTTATTTTTGCGCTATTTGCACACTTACCTTTGTTCTTGTTTTCATGACTGCAAGCGTGAAAACTTGGTTTTCGAAGTCACATTAAAATCGTTACTAGATTGTCATTATCATTCTTGTCGATATGCCCATTGTGTTTCCAATTTACTCATCATTATACAGTTGGCAAGATTTATCGATCTGTACTCATTTGACATTCTTTCATTGATTTTGTAATTTCGTTTCATGAGTGATTGAGTTTGTGATGCATTGGTGGTTTGATTTACATGTTCTTTCATCGATTCACTTGGCACATTAGTTACATAAAAATGCATTGGTGTTATGGTTAAACCCTTGGTATAAATCGTTTCATACAACACTTGGTATTGGTTTCGATTCATTTGTTTGGTTTTAAAACTATGATATAACCTTTGCTCGCGCGAATGATTAATCCACTTACCATTGATTTCATTGGTTGATTGAATGGCATAATTGTTAACACATATGCATAGTCATTTGGATAGTTATAAGCGCCGACGGTTGTACTGTGGATATGACTGTTGTACATGGGCCAAAATAGCTTCACCACCTTCGCATGATATGTCATTAATGTCTTTCCCCCTATCCCTATTTCACTTCTGCTAGTTTTGGGTAAGCCTGTGAGCATTCTACCCCTGCGTTTGTTGTGATTCAAATCTTGGCTCGTTCACATCGCTCACCGTGTGCTCCTATCTATGGTACCGGTGGTGCGAATAGAGCCGAACGGTAGTCAAGCTCTGCTACTGTTCGATAACTCCCGTAAGGATTTAGAGGATAGTGGTTGGCTCGCGTTTGTACAGAGGTACGAGGGTTTCAATTTGTTTGTTGCATAGAAATTCACCCTTACCTTTGATGGGTGTAGGGCTAAAGTAGGTGACATTCAGCTTGAGTTGAATGAAGAGTTCATAAGCTCTGCCACAGGATTGGCAGCCACAGGCCAGTGATGGTTTAAAAACTCTAAAGTCAACGAGGTACCATGGCCTTTGTTATTCATATCACGAAAGGTTACATCTTGTGACAAAGGTATGCCTATTTCCACACTTAAACCCAGGTGGCATGATCTTTTGATAATGGTTAAACAATTTGTGACCTATGAGGGTCAGTATGGATTGGTTTTTCTTTATCACCTTCGATTGTTAATGAATTTCATGGTTTATCCATTAAACATGCCATTTTACTTCCTGTGTAGTCTTTACAAAATGGCTAAGAGGTTCAAACGCGAAAAGGCTGATAGCAGCTTGTTTCACCATGGCTTGATTAGACTCATCGTCATTCATCATTTAAACCTTCACGGTGATAATTGGCAAGCTTTTCTCTCTCGAAATGGCTTTGTTGATTTAGAGTCTGTCCAAATTGACAAGTCTGTGGTTAGTGAGACTAAGTTCGAGCCACCCATGCCTTTTCATGCCCTTCTACCCTCTCCCAAACCCTCTGTTGGCCCTGACATCGACCTACCCGACATCATAACAGACAAGGTTGAGGCTGTAAAGAAGCCTGTGAGTAAGAAGGTCAAGGGTAACCCTACTATCGACGAAAAAGGTAAAAAGAATGCTCGATTGATATCGAGACTTGCCCGGAATAAACCTAAGCTTAGCCTTGACCAAAAGCCCATAGTCCTCAGCGAAGACTCGGACTCTGATATCGAGTGCTTCCTAGCTAGTGAGTACCCTTATTCCCATGGTTTGTGCTCCGAGCAACCCTATGACTATGTATCTAATTTGCCCTGTGCCTAAAGAACAATCCTAGCTACCCAGGGATCAGGCTTCATAATGAAACCCTCGGTGATTTAAGAAAACCCTCGAGTGTTGTTTCAAAGCCCGAACAGACATCATGCATCCAATGTAATGTGTGGCTGGAGCACTACTACACTGACGTTCCCTTATTACAATCGAAGATCAAATCATTGGAAAACCAAGTTACAGCACTGTCAAGAGAAAAGGACAAGCTTCAAGCTAATGACAAGAAGCAGAAAACCATTGGTTCGATCGTATTTAGGAACGTCGAATCGGCTACAGCCTTCGTCAATTCCAAACTATCATAATCAAAGCCCTTTCATATTGTCCAGGTATGATTTTCAATTTTAATTTTGTTTCAGGAGTGGCTTGAATTAATATAATGAATTGATTAGTTCGAAATGATTCTTTCGTAGTTTGATTATCAAAAACGGTTATGTTATGGATCCTGTACAATATATTTTTTTGTACATATGATTTGGTTATGCGATTTTGTCGTTCCCAGTTTAGTATAAGCAATTCATTGGTTTTGATTTAGTTTGGTTTGTTTGTGAATCAATTCTGTTTGATAGTCTATTTGGTTTGATTTTAATTAGTTTCGTTTGCTCCTAATAAACTCAAAACGACTCTGTTGATTGCGATTTATCAAAAGGACTATGTTCTGCATCGAATCATTATTATCGTTTGGATTTTGATTATCTTTGACCTATGCAAAAGATCTACTTGCTATAATCGTGGATTTGTGTCGATTCATAACGATAGTATCTGACCCAAACTGTTTCGATTCGTTTTGATTTGATTGATGCGTGTTTTGAGTTAACACAATTGTTTGTATGAGTTGGATTGGTATCGAAAAATTGATTTGATGCTGCTCTGTTGGTTTTGATTTTCAAAAAAGATTTTGTTAAGCTCAGATCGACATATTTTATCTCTGTTGAATTCATATAAAAAAAATCGGCTAATAGTTCGCTTTGAAATTGATTCAAGTGATGATTTCATTGACTGTCAATCGATTTTGTCTGCCCCCAATTGGAAATAACGAACGTTTGACAAATCCCACATATCCTATTACGATTTTGTTTGTGACAATTTACATACTAGTTTTGATTTGATTTGCTAATAGCTTGGGTCGTTTGTATATGTTTAATATAGTTCTATCAATTTGAAAAACGATCCTATTGATTTCGTTTGGATATGACAGTAATCTTGTTGATGGATGAAGCAATTATTTGTGTTGATTTCAATTGGTTATGAAAACGATTTCGTTGCTGTCTAGTTATCCAATACGATTCTGTTGACCCAAATTGGTGATAACGAATTAAACAGAGTGTATCCATCTCTGTTATCATTTGGTTAACTACGATTTAGTTTGTTCAATTTGCATACAAGTGTCGATTTGGGTGATGCTTTTAGCAATCAAATATTTTTAAATAGTTTGAATATGTTTTTTAAGATTCGAATTGATTTTTAATACGATTCTGTGTTCAATTTAGACCAGCTACAGAATCGCAAGATTCTGTAGCTAGTCTTTAAAATTAGATTTTTATCAATTCTATCTACAAAATATCCTCTGATATTGTCTATTCTTGTCCTTGTTCAGGTACATACGAATTGCAATGGTCAATTTGGGCATGCTGTGACAATATAGGAGATATTTGTGTGATGTAGTTTTTATTTTTAAGTTGTTAGTTTGAGTTAGAAATAGAAACTTGGGATATTTTCCCAGATTTGTGTAAACAGTTTTGATAACTTCCACAGGGATGTTTTACCCTGTGGGAGGTCTTTAAATACTTTTCATTTTTTGTAATAAAGGCATCATCATCCTCACTGTGGGAGAACCAGACTATGGATTTATGATACCGACTGGAATGAAAGTTGATGTCTTGTAACAGCTTTCGCTTTCAATATATCAAACTTTTGTTTCAAGTTTTACTCATGTCATTTTGCAGTTGATTGTAGACTACTTTAGCTATCGTAATCTATTGCAGGTTGATGTGACTTGATTAATGTGTTATCCATGTCTGATCTCTTCTATTATTTAAAAATACAACAATTATTTGTTTCAGTTAATGAATCACAGATTTCTCTTCTTCGTTAATTGGATCATTTTATACAAATCCTTGCACGCAGATTTATCTAAATGTTATGATTTGTAAATTATAAGATTGTTGTAACTTTTATGTCTTTTTTGTTCTGTTATCGATATTCAAAAGAGCACTACTGCTTACTATTTATTAGAGGCTGGCAGAGGATAGATGCGGGTTTCCTTCCATCGAACAACTGAACTGGATTCTTTACACAGGACAAATTGGAAAGAGGTATTACAGGTTGGCTTATTTTAATTAGTTTAGATAGATATATATTAGTTTAGATTTGTAGTTAGAGTTATTAGTTTAGTTGCTTAGTTTAGATAGTTTTTAGTTTATTTCTTTTTCATAAAATTATAAAAATCAAAAAACAATAGCTCTCGCTGTCTTAGGACAAATTACCAATGAGTTTTGCAGGTTTTCATTTAAATCTGTAGTTTGTAAATATTGTAAATTTGTGATTAAGATTTAATTCTGTTAGTAGTTAGATGTTTAATTTCATAGAGTTATTATAGTATTAGATAGTAATTTGTATATATAATAGTTTAGATTAGTTTATTAGTTTGTTTTAATTGTTATTTTCATTTACATTAGTTAATTTAGAGTAGTTTTCTTTTTTGTTTTCTTAGGACTTAGATCAGCTAACGGAGCCGCTAAACCCGTCAGGGTGGGTTATCCCAAACGGCTTGGATTATTTAGACAACCCCGGACCGGATCCACTCTCCCAGTTGACGGACGATCAATTTCGCCCGTCAACAAATGGCGCTAGAAGGAGGGCCTGAAATTTATTAATGGCATGAGGCGGTCGTAAGACTCCTCCACCACCTAATCGCTCACCTATATTGACAAGAAGTCATTCGAATGATAACATTCCCCCTCAAACAACAACCACATCAACCGACGATCCACGGGTCATAGTTGAACCAGTAACCCCAAATCCTACAGGTGGTGACATACAAGAGATTGTCCGTCAATCTCTTATAAGAACACATAGTGCCTTAGCCCGTTTGAGGCAACCAAATCGACCGTTGGACCAACCTTTAGACTTCTTTGATATCAGAGAACAACTCGGAGGCACTAACCTCACTGTGAACCCTACAGATCCAACCCTCAATCCTGTTGCAGGAGGATCTGGAGTACCTCCTTCACCACCTCCATCATCTCCTTCCTCTTCTAAAGGAGATTCTTCTCACGAAGGCAGTTCCCCTTCTCAAACTTCCACACCTACTACACCAATGGCCAACCAGAACAATCCTGCTAGACCTTGGCTTGACCAGGATGCCGTAGTTGTACCTGGAGCTCAACATCCCTTACCTAAACATCCAGAGAAATGGCTTCCCAAGTTTGACCCTGATTCTAAACAGATCGCCGAAGATCACATTAAAAAGTTTATGTTAGCCATAAGATTCCGCAATGTCGAACATGAAGACGTAGTCTATAGGTTGTTCCCCTATACTTTCGAGGGCAATGCATCTACATGGTACTTTTCCCAGCAACCCCATACCATCGTGTCTTGGGAAAAGTTTGAGTCATGCTTTTTGGAAAAATTCGGAGACAGTAAGCCTCCGGAAGTCCTAGTCATGGACCTGTCTAACTTAAGAATGAACCCTAAAGAAAAAGTTAAAGACTTTAATCAAAGATTCTTAACACTTAAAAACTGAATCCCTGCGGATTCCATGCCTGCCGAGAATCTTATAATAGCATATTACACTAAAGCTTTGCATCAAAGTATAGCTATTTGGGTTAAACGATCTAAGAAAGCCATGTTGTTAGAAGCCTTCAAGGAGGCCAGCCAGATTGAAAAAGACATACTTAGCCTTAAAGACTCTACTAGCAACAAAACAGAGACTAGTTCATCTTCCAAAAAGAAGATCGAAATCCTCCCTAAACCTACTCAAAGTAAATCACAACCTGAAAGCTCGGATTTAGAAAACTTAACTAAAGTTGTTCAAAAACTGTCAAATCAAGTTATAGAATTAAAAAGGACGACTGAAGAAGCTTCTTTGAGCAAAGGGCCTTACAAACCTCCGTTCTGGAAGACTTTTCCCACCTACCGACCTAATCCAACCACCGAAGGCCTTAATCTAGAAAGTCTGCAATGCGCCCTTCAAACAATTCTAGAAGCCCAAGATAACTTGATGCCTCCTGAGATTCCTGAGGAGATGGTTGAACAAGAGACAGTTCAAGAAGAGGAGTCTTCTCCAAATATTTTTGGACACTTCTCGAATAGCATCTTTCAAGCTAACTACGAGACAGTCCACCACTATAATACCAGGAGTAAGAAAGCAAACAAACCCTCTACCAAAAACACTACAACTTCGCCTCCAAAGCAATCTAAACAAGCTGAGACTAAACATAGTCATGTGAACCCCAACTTGGACTATGATGTAGTTGAAGATATTAAAAAGTTGAGAGCTAACATTTCTGTTTATGAGTTATTGAAATTTCCATTTCTGCTACAAAAAATGTTACAAAATATCTCAGAGAATGGCAAAAATGGTAATTCAAGTGGTAACAAGGTTGTGCAGAACAAAGTTCCTCAGAAGACTTCCACTAAAAACAATCATGATCCTCAAGATAAAGGAAGCCTTCCTGGAAGTAATGTAAATAATGTAAATAATGTAGATAAAGTAGCTTTAGAAACTGCGAGTAAAAAGCCACAAACTACCACCCTTAGTACTCGCAAAAATATACCTCCATTTTTGTTAACTTTCGAAATCTTTAATAGAAACGTGCACAATTATATGGTAGACTCAGGAGTGTCATCCAATGTGATGCCATGTTCTGTATGCCAAAAGATTAACGCTGAATTTGAACCATCCACCTTAAAAATAATACAACTCGATCGGACCAATGTTAAAGTTATAGGCGAACTAAAGAATGTGCTTATAAGATTATCATCTAACCCCAAGGTTCATCAAGTCATTGATATTATTGTTGTGGATAATCCAGAAGTGTATGGTCTGTTTTTAAGCAGGGATTGGTCGGAGCAGCTACACGGTTATTTCACGACAGATTGGTCTCATCTATGGCTTCGAGACAATGACAAGCCCAACAAGATCAAGGTAAATCGTGAATGCTACCTTAAGTTCACGGTCACAGATTTGAACAATCCTAACGAACCGTTTACACCTTCTGCTGATTCACCCGAAGTACAAGGGATGGATACCTTTTTCGGCAATTTCATGGCCGAGGCTTCAACTATCACCGATCCAGAACAACAGTCCGAGATTGTAGCATATGTTTAGCCAACAACTTCTACGCAATGATCTCATGCACCCGATGGAAATCAAATTTGGTCTCTTTATTTTGACAGGTCAAAGTCCAAAGAAGGAGATGGAGCAGGTTGTGTTATTATCGATCCGGCAGGTAACAAAACATTGATCCCATGTAGGCTAGAATTTGAATGTACTAATAACACTGCAGAATATGAGGCTTTACTGCAAGGTCTCAGAAAAGCTTTAGATATGAACATTCAAAACTTGGCTGTCTTTGGCGACTCTGAAATAGTGGTTAGACAGGTAAGAGATTCTATCCACTGTCTGTCTCTGCATCTTAAAAGCTACCAATCCAACGTATGGAATTTAATGAATAAGTTTGTTGCTTTCAATATAAATTCTATTCCCAGATTGAATAACTTTGAAGCAGATTTATTAGCTAACATAGCTTCCAAACTCTTTCCTGCAGAAGGCTTGTCCCCAGACGCATTCTCCGTCGAACTGTTGTTCCGGCCATCCGTTCTCGACAACATCATGAATTGGAGAGTCTTTGACGATGATCAACAAATTATTAACTTTCTGCATATGGAAGAAACTTTTCAAGGCACGGTGATAGATGAACGCACGCACGACGACAATTTGCGCGATTTCATGGTAATACCAGATCCAAGAACTCCTGAATATTCATCGGACATGGTAAACTCGATCCCTAAATCTGTAGTTAGATTAGAGAAGTTTTATGATCTCCAAGATAAATTTAAAAAAACAGTCAAGTGTAAAATCAAAAGTTCCTCATTATCATATGAAAAGGTAAACTTAGGAACTAAGGACAATCCACAGTGCATTAATCTAGGGGTAGGATGTTCTGAACAAGAAAAAACTGCATTTATTAAATTGTTTAAAGAATTTAAAGATGTCTTTGCATGGATGTATGATGACCTTAAAAATTTCAACCCCAACATCATACAACATGTCATTCCTATGAAACCCCAAACCTTACCCTTCCAACAAAAATTGAGAAAAATGCACCCTAAGCTCGAACCGACCGTTAAAAAGGAATTGAATAAGCTCCTAAATGCTAAGATAATTTTTCCTGTTAGGCACACTCGATGGGTTTCTAACCTTGTCCCTGTCCGGAAGAAAAGTGGGGAAATCTGACTCTGTGTCGATTAACTTCGTGAGGAGATTCGTCCCCAGTTTCTCCGAAATGGTCAGGCCTTTACAGAATTTAATTAAGAAAGACACCCAATATCACTGGGGACCCCTAGAAAATCAAGCTTTTAATGCAATAAAGAAGGCCATAATAGATGCTCCGTCTCTCATGAGCCCCGACTTCTCTCAAGATTTCACACTCTACACTTTTGCTTCTGACCGTTCCTATGTCGCCGTCTTAACTCAAAAGAACGCCGAAAACAATGAAGTACCCATTGCCTTTACGAGCTCTTCTTTCAAAGGCGTTGAACTTAATTACCCAGCGGTAGACCAACAAGCCTACATTGTTTTCAAAGCAGTCAAGCATTTCTGGTCCTATCTTTTGAAGTCAAGGACGAAAGTCATTGTCCGTTACCTAGCTGTCAGGAACCTGTTAGTGCAGAAGGAACTAGGAGAAAAGAGGGCTAACTGGGTCACCTCCTTGCAGGAGTACGACTTAGATATCACCCCAGCTCAGATAGTGAGAGGCCAAGGGTTATGCAAGTTAGTCGCTGATTCAACAGCAGGACAACAAGAAGAAAGTGATACGTCAAACCTAGGACAACACGATCAAAACACAATCTGTTGCATACAAAACCCTGTCAGTCCTTGGTATGACGATATGAGATTCTGTCTTGAACATGGGTCAGCCCCCCATCACCTGGATCCCACTAAAAGAAGACTGTTGATATTAAAGTCTGCCTCCTTTCATTTGGTTAATGGTATTCTGTTTCGTCAGAGTTTTGACGGCGTACTGATGCGCTGTCTTGAGAAGGACGAAGCAGAAAAAGTCTTGCTAAAATTGCATGCAGGAGAAGCTGGTGGTCATTTTGGTGGTGACACCACTGCCCATAAAGTTTTGAGAGCCGGTTATTACTGGCCCACGCTTTTTAGAGATGCCCATGCCTTGTGTCGTAAGTGTACCATTTGTCAAAAATCATCAGGGCAGTTACAAAAACCAGCCTTTCCTTTGCAGCCCGTTTCAGTAGACTCTCCTTTTCAGCAGTGGGGCCTTGATATCATAGGTCCGATCAACCCCCCATCCTCAAAACAACATAATTTCATCATAACAGCCACAGATTACTTTACCCGGTGGTCTGAAGCTACCGCGTTAAGAACTGTCAACACCAGTCAGGTGATTGCCTTTCTAAATTCGAATATTATCACTCGTTTTGGTATTCCCGACTGTTTAGTATTCAACAACGCCTCTTACTTTTCCTCTCTTGAGATGAGTGAGTTCACTTTGGAAAAAGGATTTAAATTGAAGTATTCTGCTAGCTATTACCCTTAGGGCAACGGATTGGCAGAATCAACAAATAAGAACTTGATTAAAATCATCAAGAGAATGGTGGTTGAAAATCACAAAAATTGGCACAATGCACTATTAAACGCGCTCTGGGCCGATAGGGTAACGCCAAAAGCTGCTATAGGTAACTCCTCCTTTTTTCTCGTTTATGGTAGAGAAGCAATTCTGCCACCACACATTCTTCTTCCTTCACTTCAGCTATCGCAGAAAATTCAAGAAGAAGACTGTCCCCCCTTGGAAAACTGAATTAACGCCCTGATGAAGCTAGAAGAGGTAAGAGCCCAAGCTAAGCGTAAGTTAGATCAACATCAATTATTGGTTAAAATCTGGTTCAATTCTAACTCTGCTTCTGATAGGAACTTCGAAGTAGGTGATCTCATCTTGAAATGGGATAAACCGCATGAGGGAAAGGGAGAGCATACGAAATTTCAAAACTTATGGCTTGGACCGTTTTTAATTGCTGAGAAGTTGGGTCCTAGTTCTTTTCGATTGCAGAATCTAGAGGGGCAGCCTGACACCTATCCGGTGAATGGCCAAGCCCTGAAAAGATACTTTGCTTGATGACAACCCGTGTAAATTATGTACACATTTTGCTTTTTGTTTGCTTTTTCTTTTGCCTTTTTGTTTTTGATCTTTCCTTTGAGTTTATCATCTTGTGTTTTTGGAAATACACATACCTGTATACTGAGCTATTTGGACAAAGAAAACAGAAAATTTCTTCGCTGAAATAACTGCTAAGAAAATTGTATAAACATCAATTGTATACTTCTGAAATTTACATCTGTGATTGGCAAAAGTTTGTCGTTTGAAAGAAGTTAACTGATTTCAATCTCTAACATAAGCTTGTTGGGATCATCCATTATCTCTTTACGCTATCCCTATTCCTTAAGGGAATGACTCAGAAGATGTCTCCCTGCCTTAGGAAGTTGGTTCTGTAAATGAAACATCTCTGGATCTTAATGAAGGACAGTTCTGAAAAATCCTGATGAGGTATAATAAAAAAATATGTTAAAATATCATAATTTTCAGCGTCACCCCGCTCAACTATATATCTTTTAAAAACAAAATAAATCAATAAAAGAGCTGTGGGAAGTGCTTGTAAACCCTTCGGGATGCTGAACAGGTCTGCTGGCAGCGGGTAAATGCATGCATGGTGCCAAGACAACTTCGCCGGGGTACTGAACAGGCCCGCTAGCAGCGAAGCAATGTTGGGTATATGAAAATTTGCAAATAAGAAACCTCTTAACCTTAAAATGTCCTTATTCTGATCCAGAACTTCTTGGCATGATACAGATGTCAGAGTGGGTTAAATGGAAACCCTGTCGAGGCTATAGACGCCTGCTGGTAGCAGTGGCTCTGTCAACAGTATTGGAGATTTTATCTTTAATATCTCAACTCGCTTGTCTTAAGACTGTTATCATCTTTCATCCTTTAAACACTACTGGAATATTTGGTTAATGATGATGTTTACACAATTTTCTGGTTGTTATTTTTGAGTTAGAATTTTTCTTGTTATCCTAATTTGAATTTGTTCTTTCTGGCAGAGATAACTGCTTCTACCAGTGTGTCGCCATTGTTGGCAGCCAATTCACATTTTTCTACTGTCCTTATACGCTGCCTACACCACTGTTTTGCAAACCTTGATTTTCGTCGCAATTCGTAAATGAAATGACACTCTTATTTTTGTGCTATTTGCGCACTTACCTTTGTTCTCGTTTTCACGACTGCAAGCGTGAAAACTTGGTTTTCGAAGTCGCATTAAAATCGTTACTGGATTGTCATTATCATTCTTGTCGATATGCCCATTGTGTTTCCAATTTACTCATCGTTATACAGTTGGCAAGATTTATCGATCTGTACTCATTTGACATTCTTTCATTGATTTTGTAATTTCGTTTCATGAGTGATTGAGTTTGTGTTGCATTGGTGGTTTGATTTACATGTTCTTTCATCGATTCACTTGGCACATTAGTTACATAAAAACGCATTGATGTTATGGTTAAACCATTGGTATAAATTGTTTCATACAACACTTGGTATTGGTTTCAATTCATTTGTTTGGTTTTAAAACTATGATATAATCTTTGCTCGCACGAATTATTAATCCACTTACCATTGATTTCATTGGTTGATTGAATGGCATAATTGTTAACACATATGTATAGTCATTTGGATAGTTATAAGTGCTGGCAGTTGTACTGTGGATATGACTATTGTACATGGGCCAAAATAGCTTCACCACCTTTGCACAATATGTCATTAATGTCTTTCCCGCTATCCCTGTTTCACCTTTGCTAGTTTCGGGTAATCCTGTGAGAATTCTACCCCTGCGTTTGCTGTGATTCAAACCCTGGCTCATTCACATCACTCACCGTGTGCTCCTGTCTATGGAACCGGTGGTGCGAATAGAGCCGAACGGTAGTCAAGCTCTGCTACTATTCGATAACGCCCGTAAGGATTTAGAGGATAGTGGTTGGCTCGCGTTTGTACAGAGGTTCGAGGGTTTCAATTTGTTTGTTGCACAACAATTCACCCTTACCTTTGATGGTTGTAGGGCTAAAGTACGTGACATTCAGCTTGAGATGAATGAAGAGTTCATAAGCTCTGCCACAGGATTGGCAGCCACAGGCCAGCGATGGTTTAAAAACTCTAAAGTCGATGAGGTACCATGGCCTTTGTTATTCGTATCATGAAAGGTTACATCCTGTGTGTAACACCCTGTTTCCCCCAAATTATAAATATAACTGAACTGGCCAAGGACTATGGAAAAACTCATAAGTATGAATATGTGCTGTAAATGGACCTGCAGGAAGAGGTCAATGAATGTAAATGATAGATTGAATTTATTGCAGAACTGCTGAGAGGGGATGTGCGGAAAAGAGACCACGATGGTGGTGGAGGGCACCTTGAAAAAGGGGCATTAACTTCCACCAAGAATTAAATACCATATTTTGGACTCCACTGGCCCGGAGAACCAAAAGCGGCTCGCTAGCCCTGAAATAAATGCCTTGCAGGCTGGTAGGTTGATGGCTTGATGAGGGA
>JASDQU010249439.1:0-16358 GCA_032191745.1 Picea mariana | reverse complement strand
ATAAGATTTGTATCTAAACACACTACGATAGATACATTGTTTGATTCGGGTTCCCAAGTAAACTTGATATCTGAAGCACTTGTCAAAAATATGGGTCTTGAAATGAAACCACATCCAAAGCCTTATCCTCTTGGTTGGGTATGTGATAAAGCAAAACTTAATGTCACCAAACAATGTAGGGTCAGATTTGTTATTGCTTCAAAGTTGATTGATGAAGTGGATTTGGATGTTGTATCACTCGATATATGTGGCATAGTGTTGGGGAGTACTTATCTTTATGATACAAAGAATTCTTATTTCATCATGAGATTAAATACCACCTTACTAAAGGGGGAGTGGAATATATTTCTATAGCTCACAGCATGAGGCTAAACACAACACTTGTCAGTGCATGACAAATGAAGAGACTCTTAAACACTAATAAGAGATATGTACTCATGGTCGTAAGGGAGAAAGATGTCGGAACATCCGATGCTTTCCAAGCATGTGATCCTTCTCATAGGAAATAATTAATTGATATTGTTTGTAAGTACGATGATATTTTCTAGGAACTAGATGGATTACCTCCTAAGAGGGAAATCCAACATGAAATACATCTTTAACAATATTCTCCTCTTCCTAATGTGGGCATGTACATGATGTCAGTGCTAGAGATGACAGAGGTCAAGAAACTGGTACAAGGCTTATTGGATCAAGGGGTCATCAGGCCCAACACATCTCCTTGTGGTTCTCCGATCATGATGGTGTCAAAGGAAGATGGCACATGGTGAATGTGTGTCGATTACCGCACCTTAAATAAAATCACGGTGAAAAAACGATACCCTCTTCCTCATATAGATGATTTACTTGATCAATTAAAGAATGTTGTTTATTTCACTAAGTTGGATTGTGCAGTGGATACCATCATATTAGGGTTGTAGAACAAGATGCATGGAAAACTGCCTTTAAAACCAAACAAGGATTGTTTGAGCGTTAGTTATGTCGTTTGGCTTTGTAATGCTCCGTACAACCTTCATGCGTGTGATGAATGATGTATTCAGGCCTTTTCTAGATGATTTTGTGATTGTATATTTAGATGGTATTCTTGTTTTTAGCGGGACTTGGGATGAACATGTGAGGGATGTAAAGCAAGTATTGGATACTTTGCAAAGGAAAAAGTTTTATGTAAAATTGTCCAAATGTGAATTTCGTAAGACTGCACTTGTGTACTTAGGTCATATTATAGGAGGAAGACAATTAAAAATTGATCCTTCCAAGATTGATGTAATTGTAAATTGGCCTGAGCCCAAAAGTTTAACCGAGATACAGAGCTTCTTAGGTGCAGTCCAATATTGGAGGAGGTTCATTTCAAACTTCTCCTTTATAGCAACTCCTTTGCATGCCTTAACCAGTGTGAAGAACACTTTTCAGTGGGGAGGAAAGCAACAAAAATATTTTGACACTTTAAAGGAAAAGATTAGTACCACACCAGCATTATCACTGTCGAATCTTCAACAATCCTTTGAGATCAAGACAGATTGATCCAGGTGGATATTGGTGGCCACCCACCTATTCTAACCGGCTCCTCATGTTCCTTTTTGTTCGACACGTTCTTCTGTATTGCTTTGTAATTGTGGGTTCTAGACTTTTGGAGCTGTTTGAAGCCCCACACATCCTCCAGGTGGATACAGGTGGCCTCTCGTCTAATATAACTGGCTTATTTTGTATGTTTTCATTTCAACACATCGTGTTGTAGTTCCAGGGCCATTTTGGGGCCCTAAACGTTGGTATTTTGGCTTTCCACAGTCAAACTGTAGACATAATTAGAGTTTGACAACGAAGTGTGTAGCTCTCTGAAATACCTTTCCAACATGCTATCACGCGCCTAAAAATAAGGTCATATGCAAAAGTTACGACCTCGGGAAGTTGAGGTACCAAATTACACCAACTTACCCATAGGGCACACATGACTTTTGGCGTTTCACCTTCTTGGGTTAGGTTTTTGGATGTCTAGTATTTTGGAATTCATGAGTAATATCAAAAAGGCCTCTGGAGCCTCATTGTAATCCATTCTACTCAGACGAATGCGCGTAGCAGCCACATCTCTTCTCAGAGATAGCTACCACCATTCGAGCAAGTGTTTGAGTTCTGCAGTTTTCTAGTTTCAGCCTATTTCATTATTTAATAGAAGGTATTTTTCACTGGATATTTGTGTTATTCTTCATATATTTGTGTTTATTGTATTCTTTTTGTTAATCAATTCATTCCTCTCCTAAATACGGATCAGTGGTATCAGAGCGGTCTGCTCTTCATTTATTTTTCTTCATGCATGTCCCCGACAAGATCTAGGTACAAGAAGTTGGGACTCGAACCTATCGAGCCATTACCAGATTGGTCGGGCCAAGCCTAAAAACAACCCATGGGGGACGAAAATAAATATGATGGAGCAGGAGATCCTATTAAAATGTTGCTTGAGGAAGCCCTCACGCAACAAACGAATGAAATGATGGACAACTTCACGCAGATCTTTCGACGACTGCCCACAAGAGAAGCATCTTCATCAAGTGGCCATGCAACCCCCTTCAAGGTACAAGTAAATTTTTATATTCCATTATTTGAAGGACTGATAGATGTAGATGCTGTAGATAAATGGTTGAATCTACTCGAAGGATATTTTTCGGTCCAAAAATTTTTCGATAGGGAAAAGATCACTTTTGCACTCCTCAAGGCCGTTATCCATGTTAAATACTGGTGTGATACTTACTCTAAGCAAAGGTATGTGGAGGAATCTATAATGTTTGTTGTGGACCCTACATGGGATTCCTTCTAGGATGCCATTAAAGAACAATACTACCATGTTGGAAGCTACGAGGACCAGTACACCAGATGGACCACCCTAAGTCAAGAAAGGGACCATACAATACCACATTTCACCAATATTTTCCATACCCTATGCACCAAATTGGGTATCAAATAATTTGAGCATCATCTGGTGCTCAAATACCGAGGCTGTTTGCATAGAAACATTCAAACAGAAATGGAGTTCCTGGACATCGCATCTTTGGGCACGACTTATAGATACACTGTCAAGATCGAGCAAAAATTTAAGCAGAAACAACGAGAGTTTAGATCTGCAAAACCCTCACAGCCGAAGCAGGGAAAAGGTAGCCCCAACCCACACAGTAAGGGACCAAGTCAAGATGGTCACCCTCAGGACAACCAGTCCAAGCAACAACACAAGAAGGGCAATGAGAAGACGAAGAAGGACACAGGAAAATGGTGAGTACCATCAAAGTCCTTGGCACAACACCAAATAATGTCGCTCCAAGTAGTCCCTCATGGTCGAGAATCAACTTCCGAGTCAGAAGTCGATTCTGATTCTGAGTCAAATTCGAAAGGAGGGAAGCAGATTATCAATGTTGAACCCAGTACCATTGTCACTACGACCAAAGTCCGACCAAGCGAACCAGAAGAACTAGAGGAAGGGGAACGCCTCTTTCACTTGCAGATGTGGGTCAAGGGGGTTCTGATTCATTTCATTGTTGACAATAGTATTCAGAAGAACCTGATTTCAGTAGAGGTTGTCATGCGGCTGGACCTGCCAACAACACCGCTCCCGTAACCCTACACCATCGGCTGGCTTCGCCAAGGAAGAGATCTTCGTGTCATCCAACAGTGTCATCTGATCTACGACATCAATGCTTTCAAAGATGATGTACTGTGTGATATTGGTCCCTGTTGGCAATAGAAGTCACCTCTGGATTGCAGCAAAGGTAAGCCTAATACCCATCAGTTTGTATGTCACAATGAGTACATTAGAGGGGGTCAAATGGGCACAGGCTCAAGAAAATATCTCTTTAACTCAGAAATCTGGATCAGACAATGCGTGAGCGAGTGAGGTATTGATTTAACTTCAGTCAGTAAGTTGTAGTAAAGGGTGAGTAGGGGGGAAGAACTGGTGAGGAAATGTAGAGGTCTACTATGGACATCGGGTCTTCCATCAGCCTAAGGAGGAAAAGCTTCGAATACAAGATCTTTTTGAACCCAAAACTTCAGGGTACTGAAAATGTCATAACAATATTGAAATCAAACATACATTACAATATAGTCACAACAACTCAACTGGATCACCCATGCCTGAGTCTTCAATATCATAAGAAAAAAAGATGATAAGAAACCTGACTATCATTAAACAAGAAGTCTCAAATGGCAACACATAATAAAAAAACCAGAGGCTTCATTAAAACTTTACAATATGGGAGCTTATCTCAACCATCGACCTTAACAAAATATCAAAACTGAGTATTTATGCTCAGAACAACTTGCCATCACTAGGAGTGTGACCTGGCTACTGCAATCAAAGCTTTGCATTTGTGTCTCTTCTGCCAGTCTACACCTGCATTCTTCTGTCAGACGCGATCTTAGATCAGTATGGGCTTTGCAGGAGAATCCGATGACAGGGGAACTTTCAGCTGACAGTCTGCCTACACGACCATATTTCGATGCTTTCCATTTATGGGGTGAGATGAGGTTTCAAGAACCTCCCCCATTTCTATTAACTACTTTCATTGGGATTGGGATGGAGCCCAACACCCCTGAATATTCCAGGAGACGTTCACGACTCCTCCAGGACAAGCTCGACACCTCGAAACCACATAGATATTCTGATGAGACCAAAACGAGTGCTTTCGGCCCTTGGCACAACTCCTATCCATCACTCCTCACGACCTCGGGTGATGACCTTACACATATCCCAAATGAAATTTCGGGATCTCACATTTCGGGAGTCTTCACTCCCCTTGATTTCAAATATTATGATGCTCGATCCCGCAAAATGACCCATCTAGATAGACTATCGAACTTTCCTTGATCTTGATGGCCATGATCATTTCCTTAAACAATCCCAGCCGCATGCTGCTAGATAGGCACTTTCCCTTTTTTTATGGCCCTGCTTTCATATGACCATGGGCTGTGATCGTGAGACCAACTCCCAAGCCCGTTGTGATTTCACATTTCGTGATCTCACGTTGTGCTCCATGCTCAAACTTCTGAATCACAAAATCATGATCTCTTGGATCAAGTGACACGCATCTCATTGCATTGGATGGCCTAGATCATATTGGCATTTCGAGACCTCAGACCATCGACACTTCTCACCTCAGCCTTCCCGAAACGACTTCCTCTATGGTGTGGATCCTGTGCCACGTGCCCTTATAAAAGGGTGGCCCATATCATTTCGTGACTTCACGTTTTGCGAGTCCTCATGACTCTACCCTTTGACTGCTCCATTCTGTGAGTCAGCGAAATGTTAACCTTGCACTACATGTCCTTCCCAGGATTGACGGCTAGGATGGCCCCACGATTTCAGAACTATGTCTGATGCTAAACTTCATATAACTCTATGATCCCGATCGCCCGATGGTCGTCGATCATATCTACCTGGTGGACTTCCATCGTTGAAAGATGATCTTGCTCGCTCGCTTGATTTGATTCCATATCAGACCACTCTAAGTGCTGCTCTTTGTGCTCATGACTGTGGCCTGTGTAAATAAATACTTGGGCAGCTGGTTGAAGGCTCGGGAAAGAAAAGGGTCAGTGACAAAGGTAAGGAGGGAAGCGCTTGACCTTAGAGGAGACAAAAAATATAGAGCTGATATTTCTTAGGCAACCAATCCATGAAAAATAGGTCTATCAGACGGGTGAAGACAAAAAGCAGAAAACTACAAGCCAAGAGGAAAAACCTATGATCAGGTCTATAAAAGGAGGAAAAAGGGGCAAAATTACACACTTAGGTGGAAACCATAACTCACAAGACTTTGACGAGTTTATGTGCTAACAATCCCCTTGAAGTTTGTGATGTTCTTTTAGGAGAACCATATTTGTGGAAGTGTCATGCTATGTATGAGTCTAGACCCCGCAATGTTATTATTACTTTGAGTAGACAATTGTACAGGATCCCAGAGGTAGTTCCTCCTACTGCTATTTCTTTAATCTCTACTAAGTAATGTAGTAAGGTCATTTCACAGACCGAGAAGTTCATCTTCTTTGTGATCCGTGCTCACAGTAAGCAGAAGTTCTTCACCACATCTATGGCCTCTACACAATGCCTCTCTTTGCAACAGAAGAAAGTCAACGGGATCATGGAAGAATACATAGACATCTTCTCCTCACCTACAGAGGTACCAAAACACTGCCAAGTGAAGCATCCAATTGATCTGACCCGCGACGCACCTATACCTAATGGACAAGTCTATCGACGCTTGCTAATGGAGAATGATGAAATCAGAGGTCAGATCCGAGAGCTTCTTCAAAAAGAGCACATTAGAACCAGCTCCTCCCCTTGCGGAAGCTAGATTGTATTGGTGTAGAAGAAGGACGAGAATTGGTGACTTTGCATTGATTATAGAGCCTTAAACAAAATCATAGTCAAGAACTGCTACCCCATTTCCAAGATTAATGACCTTCTTGACCAACTCAAAGGTGAAAAGTTCTTCAACAATATTGACATAAATTCTGGCTACCACCAGGTTCCCATCAAACCAATTGATGTATGGAAGACAACCTTCAAGTCTAAAGAAGTTCTCTACAAATGGCTAGTCATGCCATTTGGCTTAACAAATGCACCAACCACTTTCATGAGGTTGATGGATGGGATGATGTATTGAGACCCTTCACCAACTCCTTTGTGGCATTATATTTGGATGACATCCTCATCTTTAGCAGAACTTGGGAGGAGCACATGCAGCATATTCAGTAGGTTTTGAGCACTCTGCGGCAGCACAAGTTGTATGCCAACTTGGAAAAATTCTCTTTTGGCATGAACAGGGTCCAATACTTGGGATACATTGTTGATGACCATGGGGTACATGTTGATCCAGCTAAGATCCAAGTCATCTGTGATTGGCCAGCCCCGACCACACTGATTGAGCTTCAGATCTTTTTGGGGCTGGCCAACTTCTACCGACGGTTCATGTTGGGATTCTCCCATATTGCATGGGCTCTCAACTAGGTGACCAAGGGAGGTGGTAGGGCCAAGTTTATGTGGGGAAGGAGAAACAAGGAGCATTCTATGATCTGAAGCATCGCTTGTGCTAATCTCCAACACTCTCCTTTCTTGATTTGCAACAACCATTCAAGATTGAGACTGATGCATCTAACTATGCTGTGGGCACAATTCTCACTCAGCACGAGCATCTGGTGGCATACCAAAGTGAGACACTCTCCGATATTGTCCAGAAATACCCCACCTAGGACAATGAAATGTATTCCATTGTACAAGTCTGTCGTCAATGGAAACATTACATTTTGGGGAAAGAGACGATCATACACAATGATCAGAAGCCTCTGCAGTTCATACAGACACAAGGGGAATTGCAGAACAACCGCCATTAGAAGTGGTCCACCTACCTGCAATAGTTTCATATCAACATTAAGTATAAGGCATGTATCTACAATCATTTCAATGATTGCCTCAATCGACCTCCTGTTGTTGCACTCACCACTGTGCTTCATTCTTGTGGACATGAAGCATCTGAGTGGCCCAAACTTTATCAACAAGATCCAGATTTTGCCACCACATATCAACTCTTGGGTATAGGCGTAACTATCACTGATTTTCACATTTATGACACTCTCTTATGCCACCTGGGCCATCTCTGTGTTCCTACAAGCGAGCATGCAAAGTTGATCTGGGAAGCCCAATACAGTTGGGTGGCAGGACATTTTGGGGTAGAGAAAATTGTGGCCCTTCTTCAGAAATATTTTATTGGCCAAAACTTCGACAGGATGTCAACAAGTATATCAAATCTTGCACTGCCTGTGCCATTTCCAAGCCAACCATCAAGAAGCAAGGCTTATATAGCCCTCTTCCTATTCCCGAGAAGCCTTGGGAATCCATCTCAATGGATTACATGTCTAGATTGTCATCCACCAAGCAAGGAAATGACTGTGTGTTTGTGTCGTTGATCAGTTTTCGAATATGGCCATCCTCACAGTCCGTAAGAAGAATGTCACAGCGGCAGACATTGCCAAGATCTTCTTCGAATGAGTGTGGGTCCACTTTGGGATACCACAGACCATCATCTCTGACTGAGACAGGAGGTTCTTCAACACCTTTTGGTCGAGTATCTGGTCTCTGCTGGACACCAAGCTCACAAAATGCACTGCTTTCCACCTCCAAACTGATGGCCAAACAAAGGTCGTCAATCAGATGATTGTGCACATCCCGCGCATGTACAATTCTAAGAATCCACGTACATGGGATGGGAGTCTCCTATATGTACAACATAGTTACAACAAGGCTCTCCATAGTTCACCGGTCATAGCCCATTTTAGGTAGGTATGGGATTCCAACCCTTGGGACCCATTGATGTTGCACTTCCTCTTGGCACCGCACAAACAGATTCTTCCCCTGATTAGTCTGCAATCGACAAAGCCACCAGATTCATTGAGCGGATTCGACACATCCACCATCATGTCCAAGAGATTTTTTAGAAATATAATGCTAAGTACAAGCAATTCCATGATCAACACATGGTACCACACCAGTTTCAGGTTAGCGACAAAGTCTGATTACATTTACAGAAGGAGCGTCTCACCAGGCCCCATCAAAAGCTTCTCCCACTTTGTTATGGGCCTTACACTATCACCAAGGCTATGGGTAGCAATGCTTTTGAGCTCAACACTCCACCCTTCCTTGGTCTACATCCAGTATTCAATGTGGACCTCCTTCAACCATATTTTCCACAATGGACACCTCCGAGATTGCCGAACAACTGACACCAATAGAACTCAACCCTGACTGTATGGAACAAGCATCCACTGATCATATAGTGGACACACAAGACAATGGCACTCACCAACAGCAGATCCAACTTTATCAGGTTCTCAAGGCAGGGCAAGTCCTACACCAAGGAAAGTGGCTCACCTATGGCCAAATCCAACAAAATTTTCCTCACCTAATGTGGGAACTCAACGCAATGGAGACCATTGCTTCCTAAGGGGGGAGGATTAATCCAGATGGATATTGGTGGCCACCCACCTATTCCAACTAGATTGATACCACTAATTAGGATTTAGGTGCAGAACAAACTGATTAATAGAATGTATACAATAAACACAAAGATATGAAGAATAACACAAATATTAAGTGAACAATATATTCTATTAAATAATGAAATAGGCTTAAATTGTAAAACTACAGAATTGAAACACTTGCTCGAATGGTGGTAGTTATCTCTGAGAACAGATGTGGCTGCTACATGCATTTGTCTGAGAAGAATGGATTACAATGAGGCTTCAGAGGCCTTTTTGATATTACTCATGAATGCCAAAACCATAGACATCCAAAAACCTAACCCTAGAAGGTGAAACGCCAAAATTCATGTGGGCCATATGGGTAGGTTGGTGTAATTTGGTACCTCAACTTCCTAGGGTCATAACTTTTGCATACGATCTATATTTTAGGTGTGTGATAGCCCGTTGGAAAGGTCTTTCAAAGAAATACACATTTCGTCGTCAAACTCTGACTCAGTCTAGAGGTTTACTGTGGCGATCCAAAAATACAATGTTTAGGTCCCCAAAATGGCCCTGGAACTACAACAAGATGTGCTGACATGAAAACATACAAAATAAGCTAGTTGGATTAGGTGAGAGGCCACCTGGAGTATGTGTGGGGCTTCAAACAACCCTAGAAGTGTAGAACCCAGAATTACAAAGTAGTAGAGAAGAACGTGTTGAACAAAAACGGACACGAGGAGTCGGTTGGAATAGGTGGGTGGCCACCAATATCCACTTGGATCAATCCTCCCCCCTTAGGAAGCAATGGCTTCCATTGCATTGAGTTCCCCCATAAGGTGAGGAAACTTCTGTTGGATCTAGCCTTGGGTGATCCACTTGCCTTGGTGTAGGAGTTTCCCTGCCTTGACAACCCGATAAAGCTGGATCCGTTGTTGGAGAGTTCCCTTGACATCTGTGTCCACTATCTGATCAGTGGATGCTTGATCCATGGAGTCAAGGTTGAGCTCTGTTGGTGTCAGTTGTTCAAAGATCTCAGAGGTGTCCAATAATAAATGTACAAGTGCAGTATGTGCACAATCATCTGATTGACGACCTCTGTTTGGCCATCGGTTTGGGGGTGGAAAGTAATGGATTTTGTGAGCTTGGTGTCCAATAGAGACCAGAGACTTGACCAAAAGGTGTTGAGGAACTTGTTATCTCAGTTGGAGATGATGGTCTGTGGTATCCCAAAGTGGACCCACACTTGTTCGAAGAAGAGCTTGGCAGTATCTGTCGTTGTGACATTCTTCTTATAGGATGCGAGGATGGCCATCTTCGAAAACCAATCAACGACCACAAACACACAGTCATTTCCTTGCTTAGTGGATGATGAGATAGACACGTAATCCATTAAGATGGATTCCCAAGGCTTCTCAGGAATAGGAAGAGGGATATATAAGCCTTGCTTCTTTATGGTTGGCTTGGAAATGGCATAGGGAGTGCAAGAAATAATATACTTGCTAACATCCTATCAAAGTTTTGGCCAATAAAAATGTTTCTGAAGAACGACCATAGTTTTCTCTATGCCAAAATGTCCTGCCACCCAACTGTAGTGGGCTTCTCAAGTCAACTTTGCATACTTGCTTGTAGGAACACAGAGATGGCCCAAGTGGCATAAGAGTCCATCTTGAATGTGAAAATCAAGGACAATTGCGCTTGTACCGAAGAGATGATATGTGGTGGCGAAGTCTAGATCTTGTTGATAAAGTTGGGTCCACTCAAATGCTCCATGTCCACAGGAATGGAGTACAGTGGTGAGTGCAACCACGAGAGGTTCACTAAGGCAGTCAGTGACACGAATGGAGATACCTGTCTTATACTTGATGTTGAGATGAAACTGCTGTAGGTAGGTGGACCACTTCTGATGGCGGTCATTCTCCAATTTCCTCTGTGTCTATATAAACTGCAGAGGCTTGTGATCAGTGTGTATGATCGTCTCTTTCCACAAAATGTAATGTTTCCATTGACGACAGGCTTGTACAATGGAATACATTTCCTTGTCATAGGTGGGGTATTTCTGGACAGTATCAGTGACTGCCTCACTATGGTATGCCACCAGTTTCCCATGCTAAGTGAGAACTGAGCCCACAACATATTCAGAAGCATCAGTCTCAATCTCGAATGGTTGTTGCAGATCAGTCAAGGAGAGTGTTGGAGTTGAGCACAAGCAATGCTTCAGATCATCGAATGCTCATTGTTTCTCCTTCCCCCACATGAACTTTTTCCTACCACCACCCTTGGTCACCTGCCTGAGGGCCCATGCAATATGGGAGAATCCCAAAACAAACCATCAGTAGAAGTTGGCTAGCCCTAAAAAGCTCTGAAGCTCGGTCAGTGTGGTCAAGGCTATCCAATCACAAATTAATTGGATCTTAGCTAGATCAACATGTACCCCATGATCATCAACAATGTAGCCCAAGTATTGGACCTTTTTCATGCCAAAAGAGCATTTTTCCAAGTTGGCATAGAACTTGTGTTGCTGCAGAGTGCTCAAAACCTGTTGAATATGCTGCATGTGCTCCTCCCACGTTATGTTGAAAATGAGGATGTCATCCAAATATACCACCACACTGGAGTTGGTGAAGGGTCTCAATACATCATCCATCAACCTCATGGATTGATCCATGTGGATATTGGTGGCCACCGACCTATTCCAACTGGCTCCTCGTGTTTGTTTTTTTTCAACACATTCTTTTGTACTGCTAAGTAATTGTGGGTTCTACACTTATGGGGTTGTATGAAGCCCCACACATACTCCAGGTGGATACGGGTGGTCTCTCTCATAATCCAACTGGATTATTTTGTATGTTTTCATTTCAACACATCTTGTTGTAGTTCCTGTTGACACGAAGTTTAAATTTTTTACCCTTTAAACCTGAAACTTTGTTTTTTCCTAGTCATGGAGCCGCCCTTACTTCTAAAAAGAAGTAAAAAAATCTTTCGATTTTTTTTTTCGGGTTTTGAGATTCGGCTTTTCACGAGGTATAATTTTTAGTTAACAACTCCAGAGTCCCGGTGCCGAAATCCCAAAAAGGCTTTATATTTAAATAAATGAAAAAGAAAAAATGAGTGTTATAAGTCCCGACGTGCGTTTCACAAAATACCCTTTAGTCGTGATTAATTAAACTCTTAAACACAATCAACAATTCATTAATCTTTCATGATTCGGGTTTTCTTGTATCAAAGTGCTTTCAAAATGTCGACCCTCAAACGCTCGATCCCCGTTTTTCCGAAAACAAGAAATTGATTACTAATCTCAATTAATTAAAGAATTAATACAAGTGATTAGCGCCGAAATTAATCCCATCTTGATTTCGTGATTCGGGGTTTTCTTATGACATACCTCTTGGGTACAAGATCCCCAAAATTCCGAAATGCGAAATCGCGATTTTTTAACAAAGTCTAAAACTAAATTAAGTTAGTTTAAAATGAGATTAATAATGACTAAACTACTTTTCGCGTTTCACATTTCAGGATTTGTTGAAAGCAGTCCTTTCGAAACTCCAGTTTGAAATCGCCGATATGTGACAGTATTAATAACGGACAAATGGAGATATTTTTGACATGAAGGCATATCTCCAGGTGTATCTTCCTCATTAAAACATTAATTTATTATCGCATGTGTCAATATGCTCATTGTAAGACAAGATAAAGGTTAATAAACGTTTTGTAGTTCGAATTTCATTCTTGTTTTTTACAATCAGGAGTGAGTTGCATTCATCCAGGCTTATATATATTTCCTCTGTAAACAGGTTTTCAGTCTAGCGCGAACATTATGGCACCTAGAAAGGCACCTAAGAAAAGTGAAGAAGCAACTGAAAGCTCAAGCCCGGAAGGAGACGTCATATCTGATACTACACCGCATGCCATTGATTCCATCAAATCCTGGAGGTAAATTTTCAAAACCTTGGACTGCGAAATCAAGAATTTTCCCGATGATTTTGATAACAAACTCTGGGACATAGCAGAGTTCAAACTTCACAAAGTAGCTATGCGCCCACGACTCATGACGTACAACGATATGATTAGTTGGGCTTTAGAGAGGACATACATGCAGACGAGAAGCATTTTGGGCAGCCAAGGGGTCATCGTCGGCTCTTTCAGGCCGGAGCATATACAAGTAATGTACAAACTGCCTCCCAATTCTAAATATATTTATAATAAAGAATTTGTAAGTGAATTTCAAAGAAAAGAATGCACAGAGGTAGATCAAACATACCCCGGCATAATAAAAAACTGGTGGAGACACCTAGCAAAATTCAGAGCCGATACCCATAGCGTTTATGCCATAGCCTCATTGAATGAGTACATGGTCTATGTGGCTATGATGCTATGTAGACTTTTCGGGAAGAAAAGTCCTACCCATTTCCCTACAGAATGGGTGCCCATTTTACATGAAGCAACCGAAGGCTATAGCTTCAATTGGAACAAGATTCTATCAGATAACCTAGCTAAGGAGGTTATAGAGTATCAAACCGCGAGATCCAGTGGCCAACCAATATCCTTTTACATGCCCGCATACATTATGTACGCTATATGTTTCACGACTCCTTTTCCTTTGATGAATTGGAGTTGGAACCCAACCTGCACTAAACCTATTCATGAATATCATTCTAAGATGTGGGAAGAAAATGCTAAGGATTCTTTTTATGAAATTTGTCATTTTGTGGTGATATCGGTGCATCAGATGTTCTATGGTTGTGCACCCCCCCGTATTTTAGAGTCGGTCATGGGAAACCTAAAGGCGGTTTCCGATTGGTTTATTGAGGAGAATTTTTTCTATATCAGGGTTTTCAGATGTTTGATCCCTCCTCATGCACTTCCAAAATTCCTTCCTGACAGACTGGTGTGCAGGGAGGTATCTCATCAGATAATAACAAGCGGTATTGGGATAGAATTGAAGACAACTCAGAAGAAGTTTTGGCTAGTCTTTCCCGTACAGATTGGGAGGTTTTCTCTACTCAACTTGGGTCATTCCAATGTTGAAGCTACAACTCTAGAGGAGGTCAAGTTGGTGGATCTCGAACACAGAAAATAAGACCCTTATCAAACAGTGGGAAATCACATGGCTCACTGTGGCATGAAAGCGTATGAACATGAGAAATCCCCTTGCGATGACATTTTCAACGGGGCCAAAACCTATGAGGAGGTATTAGGTTGGGTACAGACATTGCCATTCGACTTGAAAACCAATTTTCTAACCTTCCAGAGACACAGACGAAGTGGTTTTCCCAAGGTACTGTAGGGAGAAGCAACAACACCTCCTATAGAACAAGAAAACACTCCCCTAGGTTTTGGACAGAAAGCACAGGATAAAGCAGACACTGAGAAAAATCCACAGGGGGCCAAAAGGTCTTCACAAAATGAAGAAGTCCCACAGAAAGAGAATCCAGGAGCAGAAACAGAAAGAAGGTCTAGGACACCTCCCGAGTCTAGTCAATCTACTCCCCCTTCATATTCTATTGTTCATATTGATACCCCCAAGACAATAGGGGAAACAAAATCCATAAAATTGGGTAATCCCATTGCTTCCTTGACCCCTTTACAGTCTACTTTTGGGCTCCCTCAGATAGGAGTCATATATGCTAGTGACCTCGCCCCTGTCTCTAGAGAAGAAATACCTCCCTCTGATTACTTTTTCAGTAAAAAGAGGAAGGTTGTATTAAAGCAGGAGATGTAAATGAGAGAAGGTGCTATGGTAAAGAAACATAGGGTGCTGGTAGATGGGTAGAACTTGGAAGAGGAAGATTTCATTACAGAGGTAGCGAGCTCCATGGGAGGTCTGGCAACAACAAATCTATTAAGTGTTGACAAGATGAGAAAAAGGTTGAAACAAAGTAACCACAGGATAGTCCAATTGCAAAACCAACTAAAAGATACCGAGAAAAATATCAAAGAAGAAATAAATAAAGGTCTAGAGTAGGCCAGATATGCCGATAAGCAAGAAATTAAATTGCTTAAGTCTATCTTGGACGAGTTGTATAAGAAAATTCAAAATAGTCAAGGGCGGGCAACCCAACAGGAAGAATTAGCGAGACAATTGCAGGAGAGATTGAATTCCATTCAGAATCATGTGATAGACTTGAAATTTTTTCAGGACCTGTCACTGGAAGTACATACGAAGATAGAAGCCAAGCAACAGAGATTAATCTCCAAAGTAGAGATTATTTAGAATTATTTTCAAGAAGTAAGCAATTCTTTTGATAATATTATTTTTAAAGAAAAAGAAGCTAAAGCAACAAGGACCACTTTCCAAAGGGTAGTTGTATGTTCAAAAAACGAAGAGGTATCAAAAACTCCAAAGCTATCTGTCGCAGAGCAGATCAGAGGCGATATCATGCTCAAAGTATGGGAGGCCAACATAGTAGAAAACAAGAGAATAGCCAAGGAAATCAAAGATGATTGCAAAAAATTCCTTGATTTGGTAGATAAAGGATCATTAGGTATTGGAAGAGACAATTGCACTGGGCAATTAGGACAGATAAATATCATAAGACACCACTTGAATTTCAAAGAGGGTTTGAACGAAATTCAGATGGAAATTTCACAATTAAAGGAAATTGATGTTACCCTAATAGACAAGTGGTTCATGAAGCCAAACTTAAAATTGCAATCAATTAAGTTTGTTGGTAAGGGGATTGAAGACCGGCTTCCAAAAATTCAGAGAAAATTTTATCTATTCGCAGCGAAGGATTTTCCAGAGCCTCCCAGAAATTTTGTACACTTTCTTGAAAAATGTATTGAATGTATTGGGTCAAAAGAAGGAGATACTTCAATAAAACAATGAAGTATCATTTCAAAAGATTATATTATCGAGATGATAGAAAAATAAAAGATAATCATGCAAACAATTGAGGTTTTCATTTTTGTCACTGTTTGCCCCTAGGAGTTAGGAAATCACCAACCATCAGTGTATGGGTGATATTGTATAAGCATAATTTCATGAGACTGAAAGAGAGCTGTTTCTGGGCGCATTGTAAAGAAGAATTTGAATATATATTTGAATTAATACAAATACAGATTGAAGATTCCAGATCTGGTCAAGTTTGAGTTATGTGCTTCTCTGTTGTTTCATATTTTTCATATATCTCTTTAATGAATGCTTAACTGCAATTTAGTACAACCTCTACTGTGGTGATTAATTATTCTTGCAATTTAATCATTTACAGTTTTTCCTCTGTATCAGCTATCAGCAGGTACAAGACCTGTAAATGTTTTAGATTTCAATATCATATGCTTCATTAAGAGTTTTTCCTAACTATTTTCTTCTTCTGTCACAAAGTGAGATTCCTCTTTAATTGATGCCTCACCTTGTTCAACAA